>CM053337.1:19026139-19091613 GCA_028583605.1 Dastarcus helophoroides | reverse complement strand
ATAAGGTGCTTCCCAGCACACTTAACGCAAACTGCTTCGGCACGGCGGTTTCTCTGTCCATGCTTGAAACTTTGACACCTGTGGCATTGCTTTACCTGCTTGCTTGCCCTTGGGATTTCCACTTGAGTGTCCAGACCCATCAATTTCTCCAGTTTGAACATTTTCTCCGTGCTAAAGCTCCACAAACATCATATTGTGAACCGTCTTAGTGAATGACTTTCTCATTCCTTTGACGTTGATGGGCCTGAATCCGTCTTCTAGGGCGGTCTTGGACTCTTCCTCGGAGATGTCCTTCGGAATTCCTCTTACCCCTGCCTTAACGTTCCATTCCTTCGGGAAGGCAAAGGAATGGTATTGGACCTTTTCCCTCTACTAATCTTGTCAGGTTCCTAAAGTCAATTACTGTGACCGGTTGAACTCGCATTCCTTCAGCAACGTATTTCGCCTTAGTGTATCCAACTTTTCTGCAACACATAATGGTGTTAATGTGCTTTCAATTACCTGCATCCCTTATGATGACATCGACTCGTTTGTAGCTTTCCTCACAGTCTATTTTCTCTCCGAGACTTTGCGGAAGCTGCTTGTGACTCCTTCTCCTTACTTGTCTTCTCCTTGATTGAACAGGACGGCGTTGGGGTTTGGTCTCCTGACGACTCCCCTTGTGTCGAAAGCTGCTTAGCTGCCTTCTTCCTCCGGACTCTTTTCCTTTTCTCGACTTGGAAGTCCTTGTCTTTTTCCGACCGATTCCTTGTTCAGGGCTTCACTTATAACACTGATTTTGCTCTCGAAATTGGGGCGCCGCCATCGAAATTATTTTTGTTACACTTACACAGCAACATATTCTTTCTAGTGGAGTATCGATAAGTAAGTAGGTACACTAGGCGCAACATATGCCTTGTAAATAACAAAACATTATTGTACAAGTCTCCCAAGATAATATTCACGTTTGTGGTTTAATTTTAAGCTTTGGGTTTTAGTTTACATTAATTACGAGCTCAGCGTTAAAATCAAAAGAACCGCCGTGAGTTTATGAACGCAACCCGACCGATGTGATGCGTGCAGACTACATGAAAAACCACACCAGTCATCAGCGTTGCCACCCTAATTTTTTGGTTTCTTACCAAAATTCGTTGCGAAAATAAACATTGGCATCCATCGCTGTCATCCGTAATGTCATGTAAAATTATAGCACAGTGTTGCCAACTTAGTGGGTTACCCACTAGAAGTGGTGGTTTGAGAGGTCCATCTAGCGTACTATTTTGCCATTTGGTGGCTGGTGGGCTTTTTAGTTTTTTGATGTAAAAATTAGTGGTTTTTCTAGTGGGTTAAACTTACCGGTGTGAAGACAGCGGCCAAAACCCAGCAGCCACTTTTACGAGGTTAACCGAACGTCCATGGGCGTGCGGGTATCGCGATATGAGTTGCCGGCCGGCTACTAGCATGCAGGCAGAAAATAATCCGTCGTAGCGGCCAAAATATTAGCAGCGTTAGGCGACCATTGCATTAAAGTAAATATCTCTAAATTATATAAAAATTCATATATACCCAACGCGTTGACCTAACCAAATAAAACTTTAACATTTTGTTCACAAAAACATGGGAATTCAATTCGTACAAGCTCATCAACTAACGCCGGGATCCTCAGGGTGAAATGCACCCCTATATACGAATTATATAAAAATTCAAATCACCACTACAGCCTAGGCCTAAACCAAATAAGATTTTGGCATTTGATTCAACAAGATATAGAAAAGCAACCGTAAAAAACTGATCGACTGACGGCGGGATCTTCGGGGTGAAATGTACCCCTAACTATAAATTCTAAAAAAAATCAAATCATCACTATAGCCTACACCTAACCAAATAAGATTTTGGCATTTTATTCAGAAAGATATAGGAAAGCAACTATAAAAGCTGATTGACTGACGGCGGGATCTTCCGGGTGAAATGTACCCCTAACTATAAATTCTAAAAAAATTCAAATCATCACTACAGCCTAGGCCTAACCAAATAAGATTTTGGCATTTGATTCAGCAAGATACAGAAATGCAACTGTAAAAAACTGATCGACTGACGGCGGGATCTTCGGGGTGAAATGTACCCCTATCTATAAATTTAAAAAAAATTCAAATCATAACTACAGCCTGAACCTAACCAAATAAGACTTTGGCATTCTATTCGGAAAAATATGGGAAATTACCTATAAAAAGCTGATCGACTGACGGCGGGATCTTCGGGGTGAAATGTACCCCTATCTATAAACTTAAAAAAAATTCAAATCATAACTACAGCCTGGACCTAACCAAATAAGACTTTGGCATTCTATTCGGAAAAATATGGGAAATTATCTATAAAAAGCTGATCGACTGACGGCGGGATCTTCAGGGTGAAATGTACCCTTAACTATAAATTCTAAAAAAATTCAAATCATCACTACAACCTAGACCTAACCAAATAAGATTTTGGCATTTGATTCAGAAAGATATAGAAAAGCAACTGTAAATAGCTGATCGACTGACGGCGGGATCTTCGGGGGTGAAATGTACCCTTAACTATAAATTCTAAAAAATTCAAATCATCACTACAACCTACACCTAACCAAATAAGATTTTGGCATTTGATTCAGAAAGATATAGAAAAGCAACTGTAAATAGCTGATCGACTGACGGCGGGATCTTCGGGGTGAAATGTACCCCTAACTATAAATTCTAAAAAAATTCAAATCATCACTATAGCCTACACCTAACCAAATAAGATTTTGGCATTTTATTCAGAAAGATATAGAAAAGCAACTATAAAAAGCTGATTGACTGACGGCGGGATCTTCGGGGTGAAATGTACCCCTAACTATAAATTCTAAAAAAATTCAAATCATCACTACAGCCTAGGCCTAACCAAATAAGATTTTGGCATTTGATTCAGCAAGATATAGAAAAGCAACTGTAAAAAACTGATCGACTGACGGCGGGATCTTCGGGGTGAAATGTACCCCTATCTATAAATTTAAAAAAATTCAAATCATAACTACAGCCTGAACCTAACCAAATAAGACTTTGGCATTCTATTCGGAAAAATATGGGAAAATTATCTATAAAAAGCTGATCGACTGACGGCGGGATCTTCGGGGTGAAATGTACCCCTATCTATAAATTTAAAAAAAATTCAAATCATAACTACAGCCTGGACCTAACCAAATAAGACTTTGGCATTCTATTCGGAAAAATATGGGAAATTATCTATAAAAAGCTGATCGACTGACGGCGGGATCTTCAGGGTGAAATGTACCCTTAACTATAAATTCTAAAAAAATTCAAATCATCACTACAGCCTAGACCTAACCAAATAAGATTTTGGCATTTGATTCAGAAAGATATAGAAAAGCAACTGTAAATAGCTGATCGACTGACGGCGGGATCTTCGGGGTGAAATGTACCCCTAACTATAAATTCTAAAAAAATTCAAATCATCACTACAGCCTAGGCCTAACCAAATAAGATTTTGGCATTTGATTCAGCAAGATATAGAAAAGCAACTGTAAAAAACTGATCGACTGACGGCGGGATCTTCGGGGTGAAATGTACCCCTAACTATAAATTCTAAAAAAAAATCAAATCATCACTATAGCCTACACCTAACCAAATAAGATTTTGGCATTTTATTCAGAAAGATATAGAAAAGCAACTATAAAAAGCTGATTGACTGACGGCGGGATCTTCGGGGTGAAATGTACCCCTAACTATAAATTCTAAAAAAATTCAAATCATCACTACAGCCTAGGCCTAACCAAATAAGATTTTGGCATTTGATTCAACAAGATATAGAAAAGCAACTGTAAAAAAACTGATCGACTGACGGCGGGATCTTCGGGGTGAAATGTACCCCTAACTATAAATTCTAAAAAAAATCAAATCATCACTATAGCCTACACCTAACCAAATAAGATTTTGGCATTTTATTCAGAAAGATATAGAAAAGCAACTACAAAAAGCTGATTGACTGACGGCGGGATCTTCGGGGTGAAATGTACCCCTAACTATACATTCTAAAAAAATTCAAATCATCACTACAGCCTAGGCCTAACCAAATAAGATTTTGGCATTTGATTCAGCAAGATACAGAAATGCAACTGTAAAAAACTGATCGACTGACGGCGGGATCTTCGGGGTGAAATGTTACCCTTAACTATAAATTCTAAAAAAATTCAAATCATCACTACAGCCTAGACCTAACCAAATAAGATTTTGGCATTTGATTCAGAAAGATATAGAAAAAGCAACTGTAAAAAACTGAATCGACTGACGGCGGGATCTTCGGGGTGAAATGTACCCCTATCTATAAATTATAAAAAAATTCAATCATAACTACAGCCTGAACCTAACCAAATAAGACTTTGGCATTCTCTTCGGAAAAATATGGGAAATTATCTATAAAAAGCTGATCGACTGACGGCGGGATCTTCGGGGTGAAATGTACCCCTATCTATAAATTTAAAAAAAATTCAAATCATAACTACAGCCTGGACCTAACCAAATAAGACTTTGGCATTCTATTCGGAAAAATATGGGAAATTAACTATAAAAAGCTGATGGACTGACGGCGGGATGAAATCTATCCCTATCTATAAATTCTAAAGAAATTCAAATCATAACTATAGCCTTGACCTAACCAAATAAGATTTTGGCATTTGATTCAACAAGATATAGAAAAGCAACTGTAAAAAGCTGATCGACTGACGGCGGGATCTTCGGGGTGAAATGTACCCCTACCTATGAATTCAAAAAATATTCAAATCATCACTACAGCCTGGACCTACCCATACAAGATTTTGACACTCTATTCAGAAAAATATAAAAAATTAAGTGTAAATGTCTTATTTACTGACGGCGGGATCTTCGGGGTGAAATGTACCCCTATCTATTTATTTAAAAAAGTTCAAATCATTACTACAGCCTGGACCTAACCAAATAAGACATTTGGTTAGGGCTAGGCTGTATGAGTTAAATTTTTTTCAGAATTCATAGATAGGGGTACATTTCACCCCGAAGATCCCGCCGTCAGTCGATCAGCTTTTTACAATTAATTTCCTATATTTTCCTGAATATAATGCCAAAATCTTATTTGGTTAGGTCTAGGCTGTAGTGATGATTTGAATTTTTTTAGAATTTATAGTTAGGGGTACATTTCACCCTGAAGATCCCGCCGTCAGTCGATCGGCTTTCTACAATTAACTTCGTATATTTTCCTGAATATAATGCCAAAATCTTATTTGGTTAGGTGCAGGCTGTAGTTTATGATTTGAATTTTTTTAGAATTTATAGATAGGGGTACATTTCACCCCGAAGATCCCGCCGTCAGTCAATCAGCTTTTTATAGTTGCTTTTCTATATCTTTCTGAATAAAAATGCCAAAATCTTATTTGGTTAGGTGTAGGCTATAGTGATGATTTGAATTTTTTTACAATTTATAGTTAGGGGGTACATTTCACCCCGAAGATCCCGCCGTCAGTCGATCAGCTATTTACAGTTGCTTTTCTATATCTTTCTGAATCAAATGCCAAAATCTTATTTGGTTAGGTCTAGGCTGTAGTGATGATTTGAATTTTTTTAGAATTTATAGTTAAGGGTACATTTCACCCTGAAGATCCCGCCGTCAGTCGATCAGCTTTTTATAGATAATTTCCCATATTTTTCCCAAATAGAATGCCAAAGTCTTATTTGGTTAGGTCCAGGCTGTAGTTATGATTTGAATTTTTTTTTAAATTTATAGATAGGGGTACATTTCACCCCGAAGATCCCGCCGTCAGTCGATCAGCTTTTTATAGATAATTTCCCATATTTTTCCGAATAGAATGCCAAAGTCTTATTTGGTTAGGTCCAGGCTGTAGTTATGATTTGAATTTTTTTTTAATTTATAGATAGGGGTACATTTCACCCCGAAGATCCCGCCGTCAGTCGATCAGCTTTTTATAGATAATTTCCCATATTTTTCCGAATAGAATGCCAAAGTCTTATTTGGTTAGGTTCAGGCTGTAGTTATGATTTGAATTTTTTTTTAATTTATAGATAGGGGTACATTTCACCCCGAAGATCCCGCCGTCAGTCGATCAGTTTTTTACAGTTGCATTTCTGTATCTTGCTGAATCAAATACCAAAATCTTATTTGGTTAGGCCTAGGCTGTAGTGATGATTTGAATTATTTTAGAATTTATAGTTAGGGGTACATTTCACCCCGAAGATCCCGCCGTCAGTCAATCAGCTTTTTATAGTTGCTTTTCTATATCTTTCTGAATAAAATGCCAAAATCTTATTTGGTTAGGTGTAGGCTATAGTGATGATTTGATTTTTTTTAGAATTTATAGTTAGGGGTACATTTCACCCCGAAGATCCCGCCGTCAGTCAATCAGTTTTTTACAGTTGCTTTTCTATATCTTGTTGAATCAAATGCCAAAATCTTATTTGGTTAGGCCTAGGCTGTAGTGGTGATTTGAATTTTTATATAATTCGTATATAGGGGCTTGTACGAATTGAATTCCCATGTTTTTTGTGAACAAAATGTTAAAGTTTTATTTGGTTAGGTCAACGCGTTGGGTATATATGAATTTTTATATAATTTAGAGATATTTACTTTAATGCAATGGTCGCCTAACGCTGCTAATATTTTGGCCGCAACTCATATCGCGATACCCGCACGCCCATGGACGTTCGGTTAACCTCGTAAAAGTGGCTGCTGGGTTTTGGCCGCTGTCTTCACACCGGTGTTAAACTTTCATTTTCATAATATTAATATCTCCTTTTTCGTTCATATTTGATTTTAGTAATTATTGGCCAGAATCGGCAACACCGTCATATCCATTGTAAAAATGCTCAAAACCCTGTGTCAAAACGAAAGCCAAATCGCAGGCACCTAGACATCGGCCACTCTGCCAAAGGGAAGGCTTGCAAACTTATAAATAACGAAATATTTCTAAATTGTAGTAATTTTTAGTTGATATAATGGTGTGTGGCATGACCCGATATTTTCAAAAATATTTGTCATTTGTGTACTTAAGCAAACTTATTTATCGTTTAGTTGACGCATTTTGTTTTATTTTATATGGTATTCAAGCATAAACTGTACAACATGTGTAATTATTTTGCATTTGTTATTATGTCGTGATAGTAACAAGTATATAAACAACAATAAAAGACAAAAAAGCTGTCAACAATGATAGTGACAGTTGTAGCTGTCAATGTAAAATATAAACAGTAAAGTTACTAGATAAAATGCTAACCGTCTTTTTTGCTCTCTATGTTGGTAATTATATCCTGTACATCACAAAAGTTGTCATGTCACAAGGTAAAAAGTGTCTAATCATTGCAGCCACCCATTAATGAATTATCTTTATCAGTGGATAAATATAAAGGTATACATATTTTTATGCTAGATACCAACTTGTTATTTAATAAATGTGGCTTTTTGCAGATGCCAAAGCCTCAATATCAACAAAAATTTCGTACTGTTTGGTTGAAGGATCCTGCTTTAAAACAACGGTTGGTATCTATAGAAAGCACTGCAGGAATTGTAGCTAAATGCAAAGTTTGCAATAAAACATTACGTAATCACTATGGGGATTTAAAATTGCATGCAGATACTATAAAACATAAACAAATATTAAAACCGTTTTTGGGGCAAACCAATTAAAAATTAAATTTTCCAAAAGAAAATCAACTTACGGCGGCAAAAGTTGCGGAAGCGAAATTCTCTTTGTTCATCGCCCAACATACTGCCATTCATTTAGCTGATCATTTAGTCAATATTTGTAAGGCCACTTTTAGTTTTTGTTCTAATGACAACCAGTTATGTTGTGCAGATCAAGTGCAAATGCACAAAACAAAATGTTCTAATATAATAAGAAATGTGTTATCTCCACATTTCATTGAAGATCTTGTAATTGATATTGGGGAAAACCGATACAGTCTTTTAATAGATGAGGTCAACGGATATTGCAACTCAAAAATATTTAGCAATTGCGATACTTTATTATAGCAACAAGGAAAAATAGAATTGTAACAACTTTTTTAGAATTAGCTCCGTTGGAAAAATGTAATGCAGATGCTATAGTAAACTCCATCAAATTTACTTTAAACAAATATCGCCTTGCTCTTGATAAAATGGTAGGCTTGGGGACTGACAATGCATCTGTTATGGTTGGCATTAACAATGGCATTTATAAAAAATTGAAAAATGAAATACCACATCTGATTTTAGTGAGATGTGTCTGTCACTCATTGCAACTTGCTGTTTCTGCAGCAACCAAAGAGTTTCTACCTAGAAACCTGGAATTTTTAATTCAAGAAACTTACAACTGGTTCAGTTATTCTAGTCAGAGACAAGCTGCGTATAAACAGATTTATAATACTCTTAATGACAATAGTGATCCATTGAAATTAGTTCAGGCATGTAACTCAAGGTGGTTATCTATCGAGTTGGCAGTGTGTAGACTCCTAGATCAGTGGACTGAATTGAAGACCCATTTTGGAATTTCTCGATTAAGTGAGAAATGTTACACATCAGAGATGTTGTATCAAATGTTTAAAGATGGAAAAAATGAAGCATTTTTATTATTTTTGAGACCTGTGCTAACAGATGTTCAAAAAGTAAATAAACTGTTTGAAACCAACACCATTGATCCAACCAAATTGTACCATGAATTAACTTTTTTATTAGAATCTTTAGTGACAAAGATAGTCCGCCCAGGTACAAGAATTGAATACTATTCAGATGAAAATAATATAGATGATTATGTGGATAAAAATTGTTATCTTGGTTTTGCGTTCGAAAGTAAAATTAGGGAACTAAAAAATAGTTCTCAAATTTCTCATCAAGATGAAGATGACATAAGATGCAGATGTATACAGTTTACAGTAGCTTTAATCAAGCAAATAAAAAAACCGGTTGCCTGAAAACTTAAAAATACTTCATAAGATTAGTTGTATTAGTGTTGGTGAAACACTAAAACATAATAAAATTAAATTGACAGAAATACTTTTAGAATTTGGTAAAACTGAAAAAAGAAATAGAAGTAATAGAACGACAATGGGCAAATATAAATTTATTGAAGTGGTCAGAAATTACAGATACGAAATTATTTTGGTGTGAAGTTTCAATGTTTAAAGATGCTGCAGGCAATAATCCCTTTCAAGAGTTGGCAGAATTTGCACTACATATGTTGGTAATACCACATTCTAATGCAGAAGTCGAGAGAATTTTCAGTACGATGAATCTGGTGAAAAGTAAAATTAGAAATAAGATGCAATTACCTATGCTTCATTCAAGCTATATTGTCAATAAGGGCGGGCTTAAAGAGGAATGACTCGTGCTGTTTTGATTATACTGTTAGATTCGTGTTCCTCCTCCATAATTTAAACATCAATAACGGTAGCGACACACAAATTATAACGATAATAAAAGGTAACACAAATTATAACGATAATAAAAGGTAACACAAACTTCAAAATATTAATTAAACGAATGTTAAAACAGGTAACGATTTATCGATTAACTGAACAGGAATATCGAATTAACAATCCACTACCGCCAGGCCCGAGTGACGCTGGGAGAGTATCCCCGCAGCCGGGACAAGCTGAGATTGGAATTCGTTCCTGGTGATTGGCGCCACGAAATATAAACAATGCGGGCCAACTCTGGTTGCTTACACGGCCAACCTGACGGATGTTTCGCTCTCGGAACATACCTTGTCATTACCAAAACAAATCAAAGTCAATACATTTCTTCCTTTTCGACTAAACGAAGAAAAACAAACATTTTGTTTAGGAAAAATAATTTGTTTACCATGAAAGTACGTTGATTCCATGATCCGAAATGTTTTAAATACATACATGTTAATTTCCACGGGAGTATTTTGACCCATGCACATCAGAAACCAATCGTTGTTAATTTCCATGGGAGTATGCTGACCCATGCACGTTAGAAACCAATCGGTGTTTATTTCCATGGGAGATGCTGACCCATATCCACCAGAAAACCAATCATTGTTAACGGATCATGGAAAACTCATGCTTCGAAATGTTTAAAAAACATAACGGGAACCAAATCGTTAATAATGTACCATGGAAAACCCATGCTTCGAAATGTTTAAAATATAACGGGAACCAAATCGTTAATAATGTACCATGGAAAAGTCCATGCTTCGAAATGTGTAAACATAACGGTAACCAAATCGTCGTTAATGTACTATGGCAAAGCCATCTTCGAAATGTTCAAAACATAACGGGAACCAAATCATTGATAATGAACCATGGCAAAGCCATCTTCGAAATGTGTAAAACATAACGGTAAACCAAATCGTCGTTAATGTACTACGGCAAAGCCATCTTCGAAATGCAAAAAACATGACGGTAACCAAATCGTCGTTAATGTACTACGGTAAAGCCATCTTCGAAATGTATAAAACATAACGGGTAACCAAATCGTTGTTAATGTACTATGGCAAAGCCATCTTCGAAATGCATAAAATATAACGGTAACACAAATCGTTGTTAATGTACTATGGCAAAGCCATCTTCGAAATGCATAAAAACATAACGGTAACCAAATCATCGTTAATGTACTACAGTAAAGCCATCTTCGAAATGCATAAAACATAACGGTAACCAAATCATCGTTAATGTACTACAGTAAAGCCATCTTCGAAATGCAATAAAACATAACGGTAACCAAATCGTTGTTAATGTACTACGGTAAAGCCATCTTTGAAATGCATAAAACATAACGGTAACCAAATCGTTGTTAAATGTACTATGGCAAAGCCATCTTCGAAATGCATAAAACATAACGGTAACCAAATCATCGTTAATGTACTACAGTAAAGCCATCTTCGAAATGCATAAAAACATAACGGTAACCAAATCGTTGTTAATGTACTACGGTAAAGCCATCTTCGAATGCATAAAACATAACGGTAACCAAATCATCGTTAATGTACTACAGTAAAGCCATCTTCGAAATGCATAAAACATAACGGTAACCAAATCGTTGTTAATGTACTATGGCAAAGCCATCTTCGAAATGCATAAAACATAACGGTAACCAAATCATCGTTAATGTACTACGGTAAAGCCATCTTTGAAATGCATAAAACATAACGGTAACCAAATCGTCGTTAATGTACTACAGTAAAGCCATCTTCGAAATGCATAAAACATAACGGTAACCAAATCGTCGTTAATGTACTATGGCAAAGCTTTCTTCGAAATGTTCAAAACATAACGGTAACCAAATCGTTGTTAATGTACTATGGCAAAGCCATCTTCGAAATGCATAAAACATAACGGTAACCAAATCGTTGTTAATGTACTATGGCAAAGCCATCTTCGAAATGCATAAAACATAACGGTATTCAAATGGTCGTTAATGTACTACAGCAAAGCCATCTTCGATCTTCGAAATGCATAAAACATAACGGTAACCAAATCGTCGTTAATGTACTACAGTAAAGCCTTCTTCGAAATGCCTAAAACATAACGGTAACCAAATGGTCGTTAATGTACTACAGCAAAGCCATCTTCGATCTTCGAAATGCATAAAACATAACGGTAACCAAATCGTCGTTAATGTACTACAGTAAAGCCTTCTTCGCAATGCCTAAAACATAACGGTATCCTATGGCAGTTGGTTAATACATTTTCTTTTTTTGCCATCAATAGAACAAAAACAGAAATAAATCTAAAATATGCCATTATTTTCAAAAACTCCAGTATGCTCTCAATATCTATTGCCAATGACCATATTCATAGTTCGCAACTACATTTTCCTGCCCCCTTTTTGTCATTTTTTTTTTTGCCATCAACAGAACAAAAACAGAATAAAGCTGAAACATGCCATTCTTTCCAAAAACTCCAGTATGCTCACAATATCTATTGCCAATGACCATAGTTCATAACTGCATTTTCCAGCCCCCTTTTTTCTTTCAGCCTTCACTATTTTATGCATACAAATGTCTAAACGTTTTTATTCGTAAAATGTCAGATATGCAAAACTTACTTTTTTTTTTTTTTGTTAATGTGAGCTTCTTTTTTTCTATAGGGCAATACAAAATCACCAATTTTATTAGTTTTTTTTTTAACTCTTGTAAAATATTATTATTTATCACTTTTGACTAGTAATTTTTATTACTTAGTGATCTTTTTACATAACCCTCGGCCAATCCTTAATTCAAATCAAGCTCATAAAGCTATACGTTAGATTTGACTGTTTGCCCCCTGTATATCAGGAAACATCCAAAAATTTTCAAACAGGAAAAAATTGCATTTGTTTGCACTACTATCTATTGCCATAAATTTAGGGATACCAAAACAACATATGTCCCTCTGAAAACCTACTTTAGCATGTGTGTGCAATTTTGTCAAGGCGTCGGTATAAAAGAAACAACTATTTGTTACCCTCGTCCATTATCGCATCTAGCGATTTAGGTTTTTAATCTAGGGCATAATCAATGATTACGTCATAGTAAATTTATAGCAGGAACCAAACTGGAGGTCAAATAAATTAAGTTGTACTATGTTTTTAACTTCGGCTTTTCTTCGGTATAGAATGCGTTTCGAAATAAGAAATATTACACCCAAGATTATACCCAGCCGTGCGGCTGTGTTTGTTTACTTTAAAAACGAGCCAACGAATGTGTTTCAGACATTAAATGACATATTCGGTCCCTTATCCATGAAAGGCGTAAAAGACTACTACCGATTCAATGAAAGGAATCGTGATTCTTTTATCGGATTCAGTGGTAAATTTTACTGGATTGTTACGTTCTGCTTTATTTCACAAAATATTTTAAAAAACAAAAATTGCATTTGACTAGTACCGATTGAACGAAATGTTACTCTGTTTTAGTAAATTAATTTCTTTTTTTACTGCTATGTGGATATTTCGTAACGGGCGAGGCAACGCCACCCAACATAGCGATACTCCCTGCAGTCGTCAGATCGACCAAGAGACAAATCTCATATAGTTCGTTGACCTAACACCCTGAATGGTTTGTTTATGTATCAAATTTAAGTAGGCAATCGGTGACAGAATTACAATTGAGCTTAGCGACACTTTCTTCATCTTTACTTTCCTTTATTTTGCAAACAATTAATTCGGTCAAATCATGCGTACTTTACGTACTCCATCCAGTACGTAAACTTTTCAACAGAGCTGATTAATTGCTTACCTATGCGGTAGCCAACAGAGTAAAATTAAAAAAAATACAAACTAAAACTTCATCAAGGAAACAACAAAGCTTTAAAGAAATCATTTCTAAGTATTGCCCAGTTTCTTAAGTAGAAGATCCATTGTCAATCCAATTATGGGGACATCAGTGACAAAAAAAATAAAACAATCAACTCTTACCAGTTCTGGCCGATCTAATCATTAAAACTCGCTTTTTTACTACCTGATTAAACCATTTTTTTTTTTAATTTCCGAACGAAATAGAGGGAGAGTGATTTGACAGGAATCACTTTGGTACTGCCTACAGATTTCACCATTTCCACAACTAACTTTTCCATTGCACTTTTCGCAAAAATTTCGGAAAACAGAGGGGAATCCCACCGCTGCTGTTAGATTCGTGTTCCTCCTCCATAATTTAAACATCAATAACGGTAGCGACACACAAATTATAACGATAATAAAAGGTAACACAAATTATAACGATAATAAAAGGTAACACAAACTTCAAAATATTAATTAAACGAATGTTAAAACAGGTAACGATTTATCGATTAACTGAACAGGAATATCGAATTAACAATCCACTACCGCCAGGCCCGAGTGACGCTGGGAGAGTATCCCCGCAGCCGGGACAAGCTGAGATTGGAATTCGTTCCTGGTGATTGGCGCCACGAAATATAAACAATGCGGGCCAACTCTGGTTGCTTACAATACTTTCCCCGATAAGGTCATTAGGAAAATAGGAACTAATGAAAGTTACATAAATGAATTTGAAATTCCTGATTTCCCCATACTCTAAATATGTATTTTATTTACCTATTTAGTTTCTGTAACTGCTTTTTCCTTCCTATTGTTATAAATAAATATGTTGTTTATTTTAATATTTACTTTCTATATTCATTTTTGTTATTTACCTTTGTCTTTAAAAATTTATTTTTTGTTATTTTTTTATTTAAATATTTACTGTAATTTACAAATACTGAAATAAAATTAGTTTTTCAATGGTTGCTCTGCTGTGTTTTAATCTAGTGATTTTCTAGTGGTTAGGATGATTTTTGATCTGGTGGATTTCTGGTGGGTTGGTATGGCCGTTTTTGTGGGCAGCGGCATTCAGGAGTTGGCAACGCTGTTATAGCACCACTGGTCTTGTCTTTGTATAGCACATTATCTGTTTGTGTTTGCAGGTGACATATTTTTTATAGCAGAGTTTTTCGATAGCTTGACTTTTGGAAAACACATGCTAACAATGAAAGGAATTAAGAAGCAGATATTTGTCAACCGTGAAGGAAATGATACTAGTCGAGAAACGGCAGGTTGCAGGACTTGTGAATTAAATTATGAATGATGCTGAAAAATTAAAGTGCCACAACTTGAAACAATTGATTTGGTTATGGAATGAAATTGTAGTTTAGGAAACACTATGGAATTGTATCTTGAAATCTTTAAAAATGGTCGATAAACAAAAATAAAGGGGGCCCATGTAATAAGACTAACACTATACAACTTCAAGGTGACATTCAGTAATTGCATTGATGGTTGTATTTATTTGTTTAAGGAATAAAAAAACTCAATATAATTTAAATTTTATTCTACAGGTTCAATTACTGCCCATAAGAACCTGCAAGAACTTATGGGAGAAAAAAATGCATAAAAGCAGCAATAATAAAAATTACAATTTATGTTATATTATACATATGGTATTTTTTACACTCTTTATATCGATTTGTTCCTGACGCGTTTCAATGTTGATGTTCTCTCTGAGCATATCAAAATATCCATTTGTGTGAATTTAATTTTAAACTCATATAAATCCTTACCTGAAAGAAATTTTTAAATAGTCAATTTAAAACACAACCTCCTTTATTAATGCATACCTAGTTCACCCTGCCTTTTCTTTCAGTTATTTATATGTGCCTTCCAAATTTCTTGTCTTGTATCTACTGGGTCTGCTTCTTGTTTCATTATCTTCATCTACACAAACAGCAATTTCTTCTTCTCGATTAATTTTTGTTTGAAAATGTTACCCTAAAGCTTCTGCTGTATTGTCCAGGACAGAGTTAGTACCCTTTCCATTAGTTCCCTTAGCTTAAACATATATTAATAAAAAAATGTAGTATTAAAAAACATGAAAGAAACAGGACATATTTTGATACAATTACAAACTTTATCTAATGTATGAAAGACCAGTGTGATCAGAACCTAAAGTGAAGTAAATAAAAATGAAGGTGGGTAAGTAAGTTTACCTTCCTGCAAAATTCTTGCCATTTGTATTCCATTCTTTAACTTTCAGTGCTGCAGCTATCATCTCATTCTTATCCCGCTTCTTTTCAATATTATGTTTTTTTTTTTTGATAAATACGCAATATAGTTTCTACTTAGCAAATTGATTCTCTCAAGTTGTGGTGTTTCCATTTTTCGTGCATCTTCAAAAATTCGATTCACTGGTACTCTAATCTGTAATTTCTCGACCACTATATTTTTCTCCATCGTTGACAAAAGTCCACATAAGTCCAGTTATTTAAAATATAATATTAAATGACATTGTAAAGAGTCTAGTTCAGTGGCGGCTGGTGACTTTTTAACAGGGGGTGCGCAGATGCAAAAAAATATTAATAGTTAAGAGTTTAAGTGACTCCGATGCCGTAGCAAGGTATTAAATTTAGGAGAAACAAAAGTGATACACAGGGTGTGATATTTATTAGTATTTTTACGAATTAAATTTAATTACCATCTAATAACAAAATATTTTTGGGTTATCATCTCTAAATTATATTGATTGAGTACAAAAAAAAACATTATCGACATTTCTGAGCCTTTTTAAAGCACTCTGTACGGTTGCACCTCGCTACCGCTTTACGTTACTTAATTAAATTTATTTGCTTTCATAGGAATAAAACTACATTGGAAGATAAAATGTATTTTATTACAAAGTTGTAATTAAACTATACAAAAACACAAAAAAAATATTTTCTATAAATAAAATCCACTCTACGACCTTTTAAGGAAATAAAGTGTTCTATTACTTTTTCATCTCCTGCACCATATTTTTGTTGATAGACATGATCGCTAATGCATTTAAACGATCATTGTTCATATATTGCGTAAGAAACTTTTAATTCTTTTAAGCGTCGAAAAACAGCGTTCTGATTCTGCAGTTGTCATTGATGTTGTGAAAATTATATTTAATAATTTTACTGTTTCAGAAAATGTTTCAGTTAAATTATTTTCTGACATAAATGACAATAAGTTAATGGCACCAATAATATCAACATAATCCGGTCTTGAATAAATAACTGTCAGTTCTGTTTTCAATCGAAGCACAGATATGTGTGGATAAGCAGAAGTCACAGCTTCGAAAATACTAACTGGAAAAGTAGTTGCAAAACTTTTAAATAGTTGATTTTTAAATAGTTCATCAGCTAGAATGTGTCCACGGTACGAAAATCACTCCTTCATTTGTGTTATGATTACGTCGCAGATTTCTTTGGCATACACACTTTTTTGTAAATGATCGTCACTTCTTTTTCTTCTTCTACTTGGAAAGTTTGTATTGACGCATTTCTCAATGTCTTCTGTTTCATTTCTAATGGTAGAAATGGTGTTTTCAAAATTAACTATGTCTTTTTGCAGCTGTATACTGTCCTTATTTCTCGACTGAATTTGATTATAAAGAACGTCGACGTGTGGAAGAATTTTGTGAAACAATGTCAACCAAAAAATAAATTCTGTGTCTTCTAAAGCTCGTCTGAAGCCGGAAGCTTCATTTAAAGTTGCACCATTTGTACATCGTTCTTCTATTTTTTCAAATACTTCATTAGCTCTTCCCCGTTTTCATAAACAGTATTTACTGTTCTAATATTATGATTCCACCGAGTTCCTGCCACATTGGACAATCTCTGTTTGACAATTTCTTTAAAGACATCACATGGATTAGACCAATTTAGAAAAAAAAAGCAGGAATAGCGCTGATAGGTTATTAAAAAATACACGAACTTTGGAATGTTCTACATTATAAGATTAAGCTGGTGAACATAACAGTGCACATAATAGGCATAAGGATATTTTTGATTTAATTTGGGTCTGCACTCCATTTATAGAGCCACTCATAACTCATGCTACACTCATGCTAGTTCGAATGCGCTGCAAAATTTCATGCAGGAAATAATTCATTTCAAAATATAGCGATTTTTTCTAACTTTCTCAGTATATTCCATTATATGTTGCCTATGAGCAGAATTAAGTTCAGCTATAATATTGACTTTTCCAAGTAAAGCGACCGCTGTGCCAGCATTAATATGACTATGCGATCCCTCATATTTTTTAATAATAAATAGTTAAATCTTTTATTCCGGTTCTAGCCCAACTTAAATCTGAAGGGTGAAGACCCCGGTGGATTGTAAAATAAAACACACACGGAAAACAGTACAGCAAATTCGTTTACCGCTCGCAACCACATATACAGGTATTCTTGTTATAGGTATTCGTAGAAAAAATTCCTTGTAAACGCTCTTTTTTTAGATTTTTTTACACTTCTGTTCTAGTTTTAACATTGGCAAAGGTGTACCTAGTTCTTTTATTTTTACTTTTTCTTCCAGTGGAAGTTAACTAAAATCTTTTTTTTTTAATAAAAAACTGTTCATTTTAAGCACAGAATTAAATCTTAAATCTAAAGGAAAATACTGAAACTGAAAATATGCACTTCAAATTTTACGCGTACTGTCAATGTCATTATTAGTAGTGCGTGTTTATTCAGCGACTAGTTTTCCCTATAATTAGAACGAAATCAACAAATTAATAATTAGACCCTAGAATGGGTACTGCTATCTCTTTGTGAATAGCGGTACTGTTAGCAGTTAGGCCTGTAAACGGCAGAATTACTAATCGCCATAGTAATCGCAATCAGATCAGCCGGCACCAGGCACGTAGCCAGGATTTTCGTTCGGGGAGGGTCCAACTCCCCCCTCTTTTTTATGTTAGAGACATAAACTTCTTCGAAATGAGCAATACTGCAAAATTTAAAAAAAAAAGTTGAGTTGTTAAATCAATAAACGTCTTTGTCTTTTACTTAGTGCTCAATTTTTACTTTTGCGTAAAATTTCCAATCTTAATTTCGAAATTTGAACTATAATTTGAAACTCTCAAGTTCGACTTCAGTCTCGATATTAATATCTTTTAAATCTAGTATATCTCGACATTCTAAAAAAAAAAGAATTTCCCAGTATTTTTTTCAAAATACGTGATTTTTGAACTTTTCAGAACAGCTTCAAATTTCAGATTAAAGACTAAATTGGAAATATTAGATATTAAAGATGAAATAAAAAAATTTCAATAGAAGCTTCCATTTTAATTTGTAATTTCGATTTTTGTCGAAACTTTAAATTTATTTTATTTAGAAAGGAAAAGGGTGAATCTAAAAATCTTCAGGAAAAGCAGAAATTTGGACGAAAAATTAAAAGGATGAAAAAAGAAAAGGACTTTATCAAACAAAATCCAGGAGCTTCGAAGTTAAAGTCAATTTTTTTTAAAACTAAAAATGTTGAGTTTACCGAAATATTTAGAAAAAATTTAAATATTGAGAAAAACATCGGTCCGGACCCCTTGGACCCCCCCCTGGCTACGTGCCTGGCCGGCATCTACGCATCTTGCATCATAAACCGTAATACACACTCCAAACTCTGTCTCGTACTCACCATTTGGCAATAGCGCATAAGCGGGGTGCAGCGTTCCCCGGGCTAGCTTTAACGCGGTGTATCTGTAGTTTATTTCTCCGTATCCCGTTGAGGCCGTTGATAGCCATCACACGACAACCACGCTAGGTGCATAATTCTGCGCGCACCAACGTATTTCAATTTTCCTCATAATATATAATATAATGAAATAAAACGTTTGCATACGTTATTTCAAGTCACTCACAAGTATTAGTTAATTAGTATATTATTACTTTGTGTTTAAAAATGAGATAAATCCAAATCTTTTACATTAAATAAAAAAGAATAGTTCGCTCATTTCACGAGGAGCGCGCGCTCTCGCGCTCTTTAAGACCAGCCGCCACTGGTCTAGTTTGTTTTACCGAACAGATTTACAGAAACAAGTATCACTAAAAATATTACAAAATTTTGCGATGTTAATTAAAAAGGCGGAAATTAACCTAAATATACCAATTTAAACAAACGCACTGTTATTTAAGATATAATATAAATGACACTGTGAAAAGTACTTTTCACTCTGTGATAGTTTTGTTCTACGGAACAGATTTATAGAAATTTTGTAGAGAATATCACTAAAAATATTAAAATACCCTGCAATGCCAAAATTAGCGGAGTCGGATATTCTTTGCATTTGCAAATGGTTTGAATTTTCAAACACAGAATGTTGCAAGGGTGACATGGGTGCCAACATTTATTTGCACGACGAATTTTGGTAAGAAACCAAAAAATTAGGGTGGCAACGCTGACGACTGGTGTGGTTTTTCATGTAGTCTGATGCGTGCGACGCAAACGGGATGGGGTAAAGAGGATTCCCCTACTTTAAGGAACGAGAGAGCCGAAACAACTGAACAATCATCATAGGTAAAACACAAGAGGTATTTAAAATAATAGGACGGCGGGATACTGAGTTTTTTGAATTTAGTTCTTTTTTCAGCCAGAAAAGGGCTAATATCAAGGGAGGGGTTATTTTATTCATGCGCAATTTGCAGACCACTAATGCTTTCCGTTTCCGTCTTATCTTAACGGTCACTTGGAAATATTGTTATTCACTTCGTTCCTTGTCCGCCATTTTTGTCGTGTTCTAGTGTTTGTTCGTCGTTTCTTGTGCATTTCATTTTGTGTTAGCGTTTCGATATTTTTGTTATTTGTTATTAAACTATTGTTGTGCTATTAGTTGTTAGTGTTTATTTGACTCTTATCTTGTTATTGTTAGTTATTAAAGTGTAAACAAATCTGTTTTTTGGTAAGTCATTTTCTTTTAAAAAAAATCTTAATCAAAATAGATATTTCCAGTCAGTTTTAATATAATGGCCGCTCTGCCGCGAAAAAATCCATGCTGCGTGCCCAATTGTTTTGACCAAAAGACATCGATTTCCCAAAGATGATCCTGAAATGATGCAGGAGTGGATAAATGGAGTAAAGTCAAAACGGCTCGTTGGTGTGGATTCTGCCAAAATCTATCGCTCCTTTTATGTTTGTGACAGGCACTTACAATTATTCGGGGATACCACGTAAACAAATGAACAAACTGTATTAATCTGTATAAAATATATGGGTTTTTTTAGTTTATGTTGTGTTAATTATTAAATTGTTTAATTGTGAAAAAAATATATTATTCATTGTTAAGGAAGTAAGTTTTATTTTAATAATAATAAACAAACAGGTGACAGACGATGAAAGACACGAAAACCAGTGTGGACACTGCCTTTTCTCTGGGATGCACTTTTCTTTTGTAATTCACAAATATGTGTGAGAAATAAAAAGCCCCTCGTACATTTAATTCCTTTAATGAAACAATCCTAGAATAATTATAGTTAAGCTAAATAATGATGAAACTTATTTAATATTAAATATAGCCGGAATAAACCGTTTTATGTAAAAATCTTTAAAATATTAATATTGTTGGACCAATCTGGATCCCTATTGATTAAGAATAATTCATGTTCCCGTGGAGTCCAAATAAAAAAGAAACATTGTTGTCGATTTGTAACATGTAGTTGACCCTGGACTTGATGAGAATAAGCATGGTCTGTTTTGACAATAATATCATTGTCTTCATTATAGAAGAAAAATATTTTCTATCTTCTACGCCTTCCCTTAAAGATAAGTTTCGGAATTTCCCCGGGCACTCTATTTCCGATATGGAATCATTCCCGATAAGACCATCGGGGCTCGCCCCCAAATACCCACATTTATTGAGCCACAAACCGTAGGAGTAACTGTCAATCCCATGACTTCTTCGAATTTTTTCAGTGCTGCCTGCTCATTGCGAGAGCTCTATTTAAGTTATAATCCTCCAATAAGCGTTTGAACAGAGATGGTGGATATTTGTTCTTTTGACAAGCATCCAGCGCTAAACCAAATTTACTTGCAGTTAGTCTCATTTTCCTTGTTATCAGGCAGCCTTCATTTGTGTGTTGACCAATGGTTGCCTCGGCAATTTGTTTTATTCTGTCAAGGGATCGGGCACATTTGTCTAATACAAATTACTCCTTATCTGCTGCACTCACATATTCGTAAGAAAACAGAAGGTCACTTAGGTCTGGAGCCAAGTTAAAAATTACTTTTTCAGGCTTTAAAAGTCAGGAAAATCCTACCACATGGGTTTGCTCCAGCCTTTTGCGGAAATCTATCAAATCTTCTTCACTTATTTGTGATGTAGTTGCAACATAATTTTCTTTCGATTGCTCCAACGATTGAGCAACCTCATCACTGCTTTCAATTTTTTTCCTTATGTTCCACTGACATTCTATGTCAGTTGAACTAATGTTGTAGTGGGCGTTGTACAAGAGTGCAGCCATATGGTGACAAATTATTTGCCCTCTAGGACATGTACATTTGGTAGCCACAACTCCTTGATTTAAATCGAATGTTTCTAAAAACAACAGGATTATTTGTGGGTCTACTTTAAATTTTGTACTATATTTTACCTCTACAATGTATGCTGTCTTTTTCATGCTTGCCTGTACCACTCCTATTATTAAAGGAGGCTGAATATCTCCAATGTATCTCGTTTGAGAAACGTGTCCACTCATATATGCATTCTCTCCTCGACTCAGCTGTTTCTCATATTTATTAAAATATTTTTCAATTAATGAGAACTTTATGGGGGTGTTCCTCGCCATATTCACAATCCTGCAGAACAATAATTACTTATTACCAATGTTTAACAAATAGCGAAGATAGAAAAGTTTGGTTATATTCATCTTAAAAATGGCATTAGGAAATTTATGCTTTATTATAGAAATGAAACTAACAAAATTTGTAAATTATAATGTTAACGCTGCTTTGTTTTCCCCCAAAACCATAACCTACGATACAAAAATGGCGATGATGACGCGCACTAAACGAGCGTATTGTGGGATCATGTTTGTCGGGGTGGAATTTTTAAATGATGACTGCAACAGTGATAACAGAACATTGGCAGTTGTGCATTCCTGTTGGCTAACGCCTAAAGGTAGGTAGGCGCTCACTACGGCGGGACGGATTGGGTCGGGCCGCAACGCAAAAATCCGTCGCGGTCGGTTTACAATTGTTCTTGTGGGAAAGCACTCACTGAAGACGGGTCGGAACGGGTCGCATCAGCGGATAGCCAGCTGAGCGTATTTTTCCGCCTCTCCGGTCTGACTCTCTCCGTTCCGTCAAAGTGAGCGACAGATTATTGACGCCGAAGACGGATTTTAACTACCTAGTTGAAAATATTATTGGTAAGTATAAATTCTTTTCTTTCTGTTTGTTCCATGTCTTTTACCTATAATAATTATTAATGCAATTGCATGTACATATGTAAATTGGGGTCATATGCTTAGTTTTAAATTAATTTGTTGGATAAGTGAGGTTAAGGGTTTCGTAGTAAAATAATAAATAAGTTGTGATTTTTTACTGATTTTTTTTCTTTTTACGTTAAAATTTGTTTGTAGATTTTGATTGCATGATTCTTTGTAATAAAATGGATGAGGAATTGCTTATTTCTATGGTTGCTAATTATAAACATCCAAACATCCAAAATATGACGACAACCAGAGAAGAAACAATATTTGGGAAGAAATTGGTGGTGTATTAAAACAGGTATGGTCAACATAAAAAGTTATTTATTTTTGGTTTAACAAAAATGATACAAATAACTCCCTGTCTTTGTTTTCCTCTTGAAATGCTGGCCAATTGCCAGCTTACTGATCCAGTTTGTGAAACAAAATATTTTAGAAAATTTTCTATAATTCTAACAGCTTCTTGGGCAAGATGATATCCGACATGTGGCAAAGCCTGAAATGTTTCTACATTTTTTGTACTCTCGTCTAAAGTATCTTCTTCGTCCCAGTTGCGTGAATCGTTGGTCAAAAAATTATGAAGGTAGCATGTAGCTAACACTATCTTATTAATATGATGTGGATACATTGATATCCTTCTTTCATAAATTCTAAATCTCCTGACCAGAATACCGAAGGCATTTTCGCAAACCCTTCTAGCTCTACTTAAGTTGATTCCCTGGAAATGGTCTCATTATATTTCTGATGAGGGGAAATGCTTCATCCGCCACTATCACATACGGTAATTTTAAATCGGTTCCAGAAATCGTTTCATCATTTGGTAAATTCAACTTTTTATTACTTAATGCCTTGCCAAAGTTGCTCTGGCTCAATAGATGGCCATCTGAATTTTTTCCAAGGCCCCCTACGTCGACAATAATAAATCGATAGTCAGCATCAACTAGTGCCAATAAAACTATTGAAAACACCTTTTATCGCTAAAATAAAGTGAACCACTGTTTGGCGGAGCTTCTATTATTATATGTTTTCCGTCCAATGCACCCGCGCAGTGAGGAAAATTCCATTTTGTATTAAATCCCGCTTCTATTTCCCTCCATTTTACCTCCGAAGGTTCTGGCATTACAGTGGGTGTTAATTTTTCATAGATTTAGGTGCATGTTTCATAAACAATGTTTCTCACATTAGTCTCGCCCATACGATAATAAAAAGCCATAGATTTAAATGAATTTCCGGTTGCCAAAAATCTGAAACAAAGATCATTATTTTTAGCGGATAAATGCAGAGAAAAATGGAAGAGGCTTCGTGATAATTACAGAAGAGCAAAAAAACTTAGCCAAACTAAAAGTGGTCAGGCAGCAGTAAAACAGAAGAAAATAAAGTACGAAGATATGTTGTCGTTTTTAAATCGTTACGTCGAATCAGAATATGAAACGGAATCAAACATTACTGATTCACCTGGGATTCCGTCAGAGAGAGAAGAAGCAGAAGAAGGCGACAAATCTCAAGAAATAAGCGACATTAATTCGACACCTTCTTCGAGCAGCAATACCACTTTAGGAAAACCTTACCAAAGGAATAAAAACAAAAATTTTTGGAGATAGTGAATCCCAATCGCGAACAAGTAGTTTGTTTGAAAAATATATAGAAAACAAATACTGTAACAAACCCATTTCTAATGACGCAATTTTAATTTTTTTTTCAAATTTAGGAGAAACTGTTAAAACTTTTCCTGAACATATACAGATCAAGGTAAAACGCCAAGTTTTTCAAACTGTAAGTGAAGCAGAAGAAGAAGCATTATTTTACAAGAGCAATAATCAATACAATATGTTACGATCAGATTCAGTAGCCTCAGTACAATCACACATTTCTTCTGCACAATCTGTATATCAACCAACGCATCAGTCATCATCTCAGCCACAAACATTAATAGTCAGAAATCAGTACAGTAACAACGGACATCAAACACCAATAAGGGACACAATCACAAGTACATACAGAAGAACAACATGTACTTAATGAATTTTTAACTTTTCAAAACACGCAAAATTAATTATAAGGTATACTTACTAATTATCTTAGTAGATTTAAGTTCATAGAATAATATTTTGGTTTATGTATTACGTACTTATGTATATAAAATATGTAATGATACTATTATTAATAAAACTTACCTTAAACAAATAGCTAAGCGTTCCTTTGGACTTATTGATTCTCTTAGCCTTGTGTTTTGATTTTGTAGATCTCCTTTGAGAATATTTAGTAACTCATTGAATTTATCAAAAGACATTCGAAAGTACGCAGAAATAGTAGTTTGTACAACAAGAGCGGATATGATGTCCATATCGCACGAGAACGAAGTTTGAGCACGACGCCGTAGGCGGAGTGCCTCAATCGTTCGAGTGCGATATGGACAATCCGCTCGAGTTGTACAGCGTATTTTTCCTACGACTACGATCTATCAAAGACTAAAATATGATTTAGCAAATTAATAATTTTTCATGTGACATTTGCAGTTTCTAATATATTTTATATAGTGTCCATGTGTCAATGAAACGTCATAAATTTATCGTAACAAAATTTATATTTACTTTTGATTTCTAGGTTAATAATATCTTGAATATTTTACTTGCAGCCACAGAAATATCCGCTGGGATAAAGTTTACTGATTCTGCACTAAAAGCACTCATTTTAAATAATTTTTTTGGTAAATACCGAAGTCAGTTTGACAGATTCTATGGTATAATTCTTAATCTAAAAATGACATTCCTCTTTATCGCATGCCAGGATTGGTCAATTTCATATCCACAATAGTGTGGATATGAAATCGACCAATCACGGCGCGACTTTCGTTATATCCGTTCACTAGACTGATATGGTCTATCTATCCTGCTCGTAAGGTATAAAGAAAACAGTGCATATACGGGTGGGAGTGGGAAAACTTTTTTTCATCGTTAATTAAATCATTAAAAAGTGTATGAAATTCTCAAAATCGTTTTCTTTTAGCACATATGTCATGAATCCACTTTTTTTTGCTTTTAACTTTTTTTTGTCTTCTTCAAAACACATTTGAAAAAGAAACAACTCCTCGTCGGACGTGTCCATCTCGAAAAAACCAACTGATATAAAATGCGATCCGCCTCAATGTGCTTTGCAACACTATATTTAAACCGTCCCGATATGCAATGCGTCCCGATCCGCCCCGCCGTAGTGAGCGCCTACCTTTAAATGTACAATAATAAAAATTATTTGTTTCTTTAAATTTCTAGTTAGTTTGTTTTCTGATCTTGTGCGAACCATATCAAAATGTATAAGCTTGAAATCATGTTGAGTCAAAGAGGCAAAGAGTTACTTGTGTTTCAAAACTATAAATTCTCCAATTCTGGAAAAACGCAATTACCCTAGTTTCACACACGCCGGTTTTGACCGTCCGGTAAGTCGCCGGACGGTTCTATAAAAAATAGTGGTTCATACAGAAACATAGTCCATTTCACATGTGCCGGTCACGGTTTTCTTGCCGGCCGGCGGCCATGGGTCCACCGGTGGACGGACGGCCACCGGAGTCGCAGAAATACACATGTTCTATTTGGTGCATTCACACCCACCGGCCTTTTACTTTTTCAGTTTGCGTTTAAAGTTCAGAGATGGATTGTAATAAAATGGGTAGTTCGGAAATAGACATTGAAATTTTAATTTTATTAATCGAGTCCAAATCCGTATTGTGGGACAAACAGAAGAAATTTATAAAGATAGAAATCAGACCAAAAAAGCCTGGATTGAAGTATGTTCAGCACTTAAAGAAGGTTTCCAGGAATTAGGAGATGCAGAAAAAAATGTGTTCGGTGAGTATTGTATTTTATATTTTAGACATTTGCCATTTCACAGACCCAACATTTGTCAAAAAATAGTCGGATAATAAATTTCTTATATGATTAGCCTCTAACCCGCCGCGAACTGCTTGTTCTCTGCTTAGATCTTCAAATCCTGTAATTATCGTTGTATCCTCAGTCTAATAGTCATCTCTATCCCGAACAAAATTGTGTAAAATTACGCAAGCCATGACAATATCCTCTGCAAAATCAGGATCCACATTTATCGGTCGGTGAAAAATTCTCCATTTATTACTTAAAATGCCAAACGTGCATTCAACATATCTTCGAGCTCTAGACAATCGATAATTAAACACTCTCTTTTTCACTGTCAGATTTTTACCACCATACGGTCGAATTAAATGCTTGTGTAATCCGAATGCTTCATCACCAACAAAAAAATATGGCACCTTTGGGCTTTCTGTTCCTCGCAAGCATTTCTCTGTCGGTAGTTCTTGGACTTTTGCTTCAATCGATGTCCACAATGAAGAACGTTTGAAAACTGTCGAATCGCACTCTTTGCCAAAGCTTCCAATATCAACATATACGAATCGATAATTCGAATCCGCCACAGCCATTAACACCACAGAGAAATATGCTTTATAGTTAAAAAACATTGATCCGCTATTATTTGGACACATCATTCTGATGTGTGATGATGTGTTTTTCATCAACTGCACCAAGACAATGTGGGAAATTAGCCCTACTTTCAAATCCTGACGCTATCAATTCCCAGTGCTGTTTTGTAGGTATGCGAATACATTCATTAAAGAACATATAGTAGAACATACATCTTTTACTATTTTACTTGCTGTTGAGATGCCAATGCTGTGGATGTAATGCAGATCTGTAAAAGTGCACCCACTTGCTAAATATCTGAAATAAAAGAATAAAATATTATTTCTTTTATGAACAGGTAAAGACATAACGAAGAAATGGGCAAACATTCGCGACTCTTATAAAATCTAATAAAAAGGAGAAAGAAACCAAAAAATCCAGTGCTGGGGCATTGAAGCTTAAAAAATATGTTTACAACGATCAGTTGCAATTAAAAAAAAAATGATTGTTGAGAGACCAACCAAAGATTCTTTCTCGGAAACTAATAGAGACTTGTCCCAAAATGAAGCGGACGACGCGGACACCCACAACAAATTAAAATAAATAAAATTGATCAAAAAGAGTTAGGTTCACGAAAGCGTCGTAAGCCTGACGAAATAGAACTCAAAATGCTGCAAGTCTTGGAGCAAAATAATACTCCTAATCGCCATCAGTCGTTTTTTAACGGAATCATTCCGTCTTTGGAAGATTTGGATGACGATGATATTATCCAGTTCCAAATAGGAGTATTACAATTAATATCGACTATTAAACAACAAAAAAGAATCTCTACTCGACCGCTTGCAATACCCCATAATTCACCATTTTTATATCAGCCTCAAATACCACCACCAACACCGTATCAAACACATCCATTAATACATACGACAATGCCACATAGTTCGCCTCAGTTTCATCAACATCAACATTATTCAAGATCATCCTCCACGCCACCAGTTAAATCAACAAAGGAGAACTGTTTGCCGTATGGTGATAACAATCAAAATAATAACTCAGCTTCTGGGTTGTTTTCGCCAACAAGTACGTCAGGTAGTCATTCTCCAGCACTGACCGAATCAGACGCAGATGTAGACTTTAGCAATATTTTTAGTTAATTAATTTAAGCACTTTTTATTTAATGTAATTTTTTAATAAAATTTAAATAATTACTTCAGTTTCTGTGTGTCCTATTTTTATATTAAATCTATAACGATTTTAATAAAAATGATTTCAATGAAACATAATTTACAAAAATATTTAACTTACCTAATTGCAACGGCCAACATTTGCACAGGTTGAATAGAGTTCCTCATCTTTGTGTTCTGTCGTTGAAGACTGTTTTTTAATCGATTATGAAGTTCGTCAAATGAAGAAATTGACATTCGAAAATAATTAAAAAACTTGTTATCGTCACATCGCAAGTCCTCAAACAATATATCAAAAACATACCATTCGTCCCTTTTTAGATTTATAGGATGAACCCAATAAATTCTATTCCGTTTCCATCGACGCCGACGTCGATTCAAAAGCCACATAGCAATAATTTGGTTACGGTCCATAATCGAAGTCATTCCGCAAGCAACTAAATTTTGCATTTGACCGTTGCGTGTGAAAGCATGTGTCAAATTTCAAAAAACCGTCCGGTGCCCAACCGGACGGTCACAAACCGGCGTGTGTGAAACTAGGGTTAGGAGTTAAGTGGAGGTGCACGGTGAAGACTTGCCAAGCAACAATTTGTACTGATGGTACCTTATCGACAATATTAAGTAAGTACCTCCATATAAATGTAAAGTTTTCTTTCTTTAATTTAATTCCTCGTTTTTAAAATAACTAATTTAATTTATTTAAACCATAACAAAACCAAATATTAATAAAAACATTTTTCAGCAAAAGACGACAGTCACAACCATGAGGTATCCAACACACTGGAACGTCAAAAGCTTTCCAATGGGATAAAAAGAAAAGCAACTGAACAGAAAAACCATCGAAACTAATTCAGAGAGAACTGAAGAGAATCGATCCAAGCAATTTGGATTCCTTTACGACACAGGACATGTATAATATTCGTAAATGTATGTATTATGCAAGAAGAAGTGTATTACCAAAAATACCCACAAATTTAAATGAGGTTCACGAAGGGTTGAATTCGATTCTACACGATATTAAAACGACCAAAAATGAGGTTTTCGTATTAGCAAACAATGAACTCCATAATATAGTTATCATTTCATGTCCAACCAATATCCAATTTTTGTTAAGTTGTGAAACTGTATACGTGGATGGTACATTCAACTATGCTCCAAAACATTTTTGTCAAATGTTTACCATTCATGGTGTTAAAAATGGACATTATATTCCTTCAGTGTTTTGTTTTTTACCGAATAAGAATCACCAATCTTATTTAAAATGTTTTGAATTGATTAACGAATACTGTGTGAACTTAAATTTAAATTTTTCACCATCAAAATTTGTAACTGATTTTGAAGAGGTTATACATTTAGCGGTAAAATTAACATGGCCTGAAACTGCAATTGTCGGCTGTAGGTTCCATTTGTCGCAGGCAAAAAGTTTTACACATGTGCTGGTATCTCAAAACCATTACAGGGCAAACATATGCAATGAAGAGATATTAATAAGTGGATGGATGAATACAAAATTATTATATTATCACATCGGAGACCAATATTGACAAAAAAGAACACTACCCATTTTGTGTGCAGGTACGAAAATTATTGAATGTAGATACGTCGTAAAGTTTGCAATACTCCTACGAGTATGTTTATTCTAGCAAAACGTTTATTTGCCACCACTCAAGCTACCAGAGGGTAGATAGAAATGCAAACAAAAAAGGGAAATCTAAGAATTGTAATTGTGAAGCCAAAATTGTGTAATCTGTATGCAGTACCAAAATGATTCCTGTGAAATCGCTCTCCCTCTATTTCGTTCGGAAATTAAAAAAAAAAAGAAAAAGGTAGTTAAATCAGGTAGAAAAAAAAGCGAGTTTTAACGGTTAGATCGGCCAGAACTGGTAAGAGTTGACTGTTTTATTTTTTTGTCACTGATGTCCATAATTGGATTGACAATGGATCTTCTACTTAAGAAATTGGGCAATACTTAGAAATGATAGATCCGAGTGGATAATTTGGGTGCAACATACAAATATGCCACCAGGTAGCGCCACTGGCGAGTGAAGTACCTGTCAAAAGTTAGTGTGATCTTATCCTTCGTTTTCGATAGTGCTGAACAAGTTTATACGTTTTATAATTATTTCCGTTTTTGAGAAAAAGTTGTTAATTATGCCTCAGTGTTGTGCAGTTTCACTTTGTTTGAAAACAAAAGGCGGACATATGTTTCCCAGAGACAAAAACCGTTTAAAACATTCACGTGTTTGTAAAAAATATTTTACCATTACCATTACCAAAAGAGCCTACTACACAAAATCCTAAGTAATAATTGCTTCCTTTTTTCTAATTCGAATTAAACTCATTGTTGTTATTCCATTAACTTAACGACATCTCGAGTAGGTACAATCCGAAACAATATTATTCTTAAGTAATAGTAAATCCTTAATTCACCCTTTCACCATTACTTTATTGTAAATGTTTTTTTAGCTACGCCTTTACTGAAAAAAGAAGCTATGCCGAGTATATTTTCCTGGAATTATGAAAGCAAAGATATCATTGAAATGAAGAAAAAACGTGCTGAGCGAGCCCTTCAACGCCAAAAGTGAAAGGAAAATGAAACGGCAACCTGAACACTGATAAAAAGTATCTGAAAAATATTTTGTAAGTACATGTTTTTCTTAGTAGTAACCAACTGCAGAAGGTGTAGATCATCCCTTTCTAAAATATAGATAGCACTGTAATATAGAATACAATCATTAATATTATATTTGTTTTTTGTACTTGTAAGATGTAATGCATTGTAATATATATTTTAATTCCAGACCTTTGAAAAAACTTTTCATGAAATTGAAGATGAGAGCAGAAAACAAAGATGTGACAATTCAATGCTCATTATATGACTGCAGTGAAAACAGAAACAGATCGAGCATAGTTGTGCCACAACATGAACAAAGAAAAAAGACAATAAATATGTTTCGCATTGAAAATTTGAAAGATAACCCTGATATAGTCCAATTTTACATAAATTTTGATAATTATTGTCATTTTATATCTATTTTTAACATTTTTGGAGATAAAGTGAATCACTTAAAATATTATCCATCCATGCAGCCATCTCAAGGCAAACATGAATTAATACTTTGCAATGAATGTTATTTAACATTAATCAAATTGAGAAGACACATGTGCAATAAAGAGTTATTTCATTTTAATATTAGCAAAGCGTCTGTGAGCAAATACTTTATAACTTGGATAAATTATCTCTATTGCAAGTTGAAAGATCTTAATGTATGGACATTAAAGAAAACAATTGATGAAAATGTAATATTTCAAAGGAAAAATAATACTTGCACTGTTATTATCGACTGTACTGAAATGAAAATTGAGAAACCACAAAATCCAGTTTCTCAACAAGCTACATATTCGACATATAACTCGGCAAATACATTAAAAGTATTAATAGACATTGCTACCTCTGGATGTGTGACTTTCATTTCTGATGCATATGGTGGATCTATCAGCGACAGAGAATTATTTGAAAAGTGAGGTATTATCGACTACAAAAAGGTGACATTCTTGGTTTACCGTGGGTTTAACGTACAGGACCTAGTCTCTCGTAAGGATATTACAGTAAACATGCCACAGTTCTTAAAGAAAGGCAGTAGTCAAACAAAACACACTTATTAATAAAATCAAAAAAAGTTTCATCTGAAAGAATCAACGCTGAACGTGTAATAGGATTAGGTAAAACATTTAAGATTTTGAGTGGCAAGTTAAAATCTAATTTGGTACCTCCTGGAGGAAGGATAATATGTATGCCATGTGCTTGCCAATTTTCGAAGCAATATACTGTAAATATAAGTATTTGTTCTAAAATTTAAGTCCACTGTTTAAATAAATAATCATTAATTACAAGTAATCTTTAGTGATATTGTAAATTCTAAGAAACATTTATTTTAAGAATTCGTTTATTAGTAAAAGTAAATACCATTCAACGAGAAATTACTTAGAAATTCTTAATATCATTGAATTATTATCTTCCCTTTGATGTCAAAGAGCACGCAAACAATTCAAATACAAGTCATTCAATCTTTCAAGGTCTTTGAACCCCTTCAATAAAATAGCAATTAAATTCACAATCCAATTTCGTAACTAAAAAATGCATCAGCCGATTGGGATTATCTTTGAATAACACGGACATTTCAGTAGGACTTCAGTAGATTCAACAGCACTATTGCATTTTAGATCGAGAGTTAGTAATCTCGGAAGGAAAATAAAATGCTTGGTACTGCCTAAGATTACTGAACCACTACCAACAACGCAGTTTCAAAGGAACCTTCTTAAAATTCCACAGCACGTAGCTCTGGCGGATGAGAACTTCAATAAATGCTCTGAAATAGATATTTTAATAGGAGCGGAATTGTTCTACGAGTTACCATGCATAAGTCAAACAAAAGTTGGACTAAATAAACCTCTTCCTCAAAAAACTCAACTTGGTTGGATTGTGTCGGGACCCATCAACATTTCAAATGCACAATCCGAAACCAATTGCAATATAGCAATAAGTAATCTCGACACAAGTTTAAAGAAGTTTTGGGAAATTGAAAGCGTCCCTGAATCAATTTTATATACGCAAGAAGAAAAGCTGTGTGAAACACACTTTCAAAATACCTATAAACGCAACCAAGAGGGAAGATTCATTGTTTCTCTACCATTAAGGAATAAGGTCGTTTCTCTAGGAGAGTCACGAAAATCGGCCGAGAAAAGATATATTTCACTAGAAAAAAGATTATCAAGGCAACCTGGATTTCAAACGGAATATCAAAATTTCTTAGAAGAATATCTAAGTTTGGGCCATATACAAAAAATAGTAGTTCCCAAGGGTACTATTTACCACATCATGGAGTCATAAAGGAGTCAAGCACAACAACCAAATTGAGGGTAGTGTTCGATGCTTCAATGAAGACAACAAATGGAAAGTCGCTAAACGACATGCTCATGGTTGGGCCCACGATACAGGAAGATCTTTTTTCAATACTTTTACGATTTAGAAGGCACAGAATCGCCCTTACAGCGGACATTGCCAAAATGTACCGTCAGATCCTCCTAGATCCTGAACAAATTTATTATGTTCAAAATCGAGAGTTGGTCCGATCAAGGTAATTTCACTGTCACGCTTAGAATTATGCGGTTGCGTTCTGCTGTCGAACATGGTTCAAAAAACTATCCAAGCGCTTCGGCTTCCGATACTCAAAACATACTTGTGGACAGACTCATCAATTTGTCTAGCTTGGATCGGATCGAGCTCTAAAATTTTGAAACCTTTTGTAGCACATAGAGTTGCTATCATACAAGAACTAGCAACGAAAAGTGGCATCATATTATCTCAAAGGATAACCCAGCTGACATACTATCCAGAGGAATGCTTCCTAGTAACTTAAGAACCAACTCGTTATGGTAGCATGGGCCTGAAGGTTATCAATGCCTAAAAGGGCATGGCCAAATGACAAGGATGCAGAAGCGCCATTGGATTTATCGAGCATCCCAAAAACAAAGGCTACGTCTTGTATGGTGACAGCAGCCGTTGTTGAAGAATGGGAAATATTCAGAAGATACTCAAGTGCCAACAAATTATTCAGAGAAGTTGCATATTGCATACGCTTCGCAAGAAACACTAGAGGAGATAAAGGTCGTAGAACTACTGGATGCTTAACCTCTTCAGAACTTTTAAGAATCCAAACTCAAATTAATCAAAATTGTTCAAGCAGAGTACTTTAAAGAGGATATAAAAAACATTCGAAAGAATAGAAGAAACAAAGGAAAACTATCCAGTTTTAACCCTTTCTTGGATCACGAAGGCATCTTACGAGTAGGTGGTCGGTTACAAAATTCATCATTGCCCTATAATCAGGTTCATCCATGCATATTACCTAGTAAATATCCATTTACAAATCTAGTAATTCGCAGCGAGCATGAAACCCAACTTCATCCATGTATTCAATCAGCTTTGGGATTTCTACGACTCAAATATTGAATTATAGATGGCAGGAGTGAAGTTCGAAAGGTATTAAAAGAATGCATAAAATGCTTTCGGACGAATCCCCCTAAAATAGAACTTTTAATGGGTCAATTACCCAAAAAGGGATTAGAAAAAGCAAGGGGGTCCTTTTATGATAAAGGAAGGATCTAGAAAATCCAAAGGAATCTGCAAAATATATATCGCGGTATTTGTTTGCTTTGCCACAAAGGCAGTACATATAGAAATGATAGAAAACTTATCGACAGAAGCATTTTGAATTGCTTAAAAAGATTTATATCACGGCGAGGAAGTATTTAAAACATTTATTCGAACAACGGAACAAATTTTGTGGGAGTTTCTAGAGAGTTGAGAAAGATTTTAGATCTAGTAAGACAACAACGATAGCAATATAATTCCTCAATTAGTTTGAAACATAACCTGGCATTTCTTCCAGCGAAATTACCGCATTTTGGAGGCTTATTGGAAGCTGCTATTAAGTCGGTGAAAAACATATTGATAGAATAGCAGGCGAATTTATAGCTTTGCTAAATCAAATAGAGGTCACATTAAATTCACGTCCTCTTACACCCCTCTTAACTGATCCTAATGATTTGCAATTCCTATCCCCCGCCCATTTCCTCATCGGAGACTACTTAGTACCTCCGGCGGAACCCTCGCTTCTTGAGTTAAAGATGAACACCTTGAATCGCTGGCAACATGTAGAAAGGATTCATCAACCTTTTTGGAACCGTTGGCAGAGGGAATATTTACAAAATCTGCAACCCAGGACAAAATGGAGAATAAATCAACCCAATGCAATGCAAATTGGAGATCTAATTCTATTAAGAGAAGACAACGTTGCTCCACTAAAATGGATCACAGGTCGAGTCACTGTAGTTCATCCGGGCCAACATGGGGTCATTCGGAACGCTTCGGTGCGTACCAGTGGTGGAACTTTCAAAAGATCTATGGTAAAGTTGAGTCCCTTTCTTTTAGACAATCCAGAGAAAGTGGATAAAATGTGAGTTCTTTGGGACGTTAAAACGCGAGCGTTTCAAGGGGTGCGGTATGTTTAGTGATATTGTAAATTCTAAGGAACATTTATTTTAAGAACTCGTTAATTAGTATAAGTAAATACCATTGAACGAGAAATTATTTGGAAGTTCTTAATATCTCTGAATTATTAGCTTTCCTTTGATGACAAGGATCACGCAAACAATTCCAGAACCAGTCATTCCATCTTTTTAATATTCGTATTCCTGAAGAACATCTTAAAATCACGTCTCTAAATATCATTCAGCTAGATCCCATTTTTACTAAATATTCATCATTTGAAAAATCCCGAAGAGCAATTGGGCATTGCCTGAGATTCATATACAACTGCAAAAATAAAAACAATAAAAGAAAGGGACACCTGTCAACAACAGAACTAAGTCATGATGAGAAAACAATTATTAAACAAATACAATTTGTTGAATTAAAAAACCAAATCAATCTAATTGAGAAATTCTTCCGGGGAAGGTGGCGGCTACGACGGCGACGTCGACTACGATGGCCTACGAAGAAGAAACGCAGACACAGGCGAAGACCTCCGAGGAACCATTTATTTAGATCCCAACGCCCAACTGAGTCAAGTGATGAAACTTTACAATGGCAATAATTAATTGTATATTGTGGAAATGTTTTTTTAATAAAATGTTTATATACGTTTACTTAAACTTTTTATTTATTTTTGCCTAAAGTTGAAGTTTTTTTTGTGAAATGGACTGGTTCTTAGCTATCTTCAAAAATTGAAATACAAAACTTCCCCTGAAACTAAGAAAGATTAAAAAACACAACGAAGGTTGCTCTAACGCGTTTGGAGAGATACTCTCTGAAGATGCAACCTTAGAGCAACCTTTGTTGCGTTTGTTAATCCTTCTTGTATTCAGGGGACAAGTTTTGTATTTCAATTTCTAATGTTGCAGTCTGCAGTCTTTGAATTTGTTCAGTTAAGGTGGCAAATAAATTGTATTATCATAGGTTTTTACTTGTAAATCAAAAAGTGAGAGATAGGAATAAAAAGTAACGTGGATAAAAATATACCAAACAATTTAAATTCAGTGACTTAGAACATAGAAAGTTTAATAAAATAAAAATAACAAAAATAATATACACAGAAAATATAAAAACTGCAACAACAAAAAAGTGGAAAAATAAAAAGATGTCGTCCTTCAGAGCAGGATAGTCTTTGTGGGAACTTACTGCATATGAAGAAGCTTTACGGTAAAGAAAGGCTTCTCGCACTGATTACACTCTTCACCATTCATGAATGAATTTCGTCAATTCACTCGTTTCACAGACCAGATAAATGGTGAATCGTGTCGTGGGCTCCATCACCTCTTCTTCAGAACAACGTGGCTTGCAGTGTATTGCGGTGTAAATGAATGATCCATGATGGCTTTGTTAAAAAGAGAAAATTTGGGTAAAATAGCACTGGTATTGGGTTTATACTACATACAAAGAAGAAATAATCGAAGACAACGTTGGCGGGTTCGGCCAATTAATCAATTAATAAAAAATCGTTTGTTCGAAGGAGACTTCCATAATTTGGTACAAGAAGTACGACTGACGGATCGTGATATATTTTTTAATTATACCAGATTAATTTTGGCGCAGCTCGACAATTTGTTGGCGTTATTGGGGGCCCTTATTTTGAAAAAGTTATCGTGAGCATATTTCTCCAGAAGCTCTACTTTGTTTGACACAACGGTAAGATGACTTATAAAAACTAACTTCTATTTGTATTAATGATTCCAATGCATATCTATAATTTCAGAAATTTAACAGCGGATGATATAATACTAAGGCCCGGTTTCATAATAAACTGATAAAGGCTCCTTTTACAAAAATCAATTTTAAATTAAAAGTATCTTTAAATCGAGCTTTAAAATAGATCGGTTTCATAAGCATACTGAGAAGCCTTCATACGTAAAACTTCCTTTAAGCGCAACTGTTGTATGTTGGCCTATTCTGAAATATCGTTTCGGGCCCAATTCAGTACGTCACTTGTTAAGTTTGACAGCTGTAGTTTTCGTTCCGGAGAAATATTTTGTGTTGTTTTGCAAAAATCTAATAAAAGATGAATTCGACCCCGAAAAGAGTACGCGGTACCAGTTTTAGTAAGGATGAGCAACTCATTTTGGTGGAGGTCCGAAAATATAAAAAAATCGTAGAAAATAAGGCAACTAACAAGGTTAGCTGCAATGAAAAGATATGTTTTATATTACAACATTCATGAAATTCCTGATTTTATGATATATTCTAGCTCGAAGCATGGAAAAATATTGAATTAGGATCCAACGCCCAGGCATCCGCTAAAAGAAGCTTTCAGCAGCTACAGGCGAAATATGAAAATTTGAAAACTGAGCTGCGGAAGGTTATGACGACTCAAAAGCTTGGTCTAACTGAAACTGGCGGTGGGCCATTTAGGAACATAAACAATGACCCTGTGCTTTCAGCATTAATAGAATTAGTGAATACTAACTAAAACGGTTGTCGGGCTGCATTGTAATTATGATGGAGATGCAGTGGCGAATTATTTGGTAATTCTAAATAAAAATTTCTATATGGTGGTTTCTTTGTTGTAGAAAAATTTCCATAAATTTGTCATATTAATTATTATTAGATCATTTTATTATATTTCACATATCTTGAACTCTAGATCTAGATTTTCATGTTTCAGAATGAAACCAGTGGTCAGGTCGAAGTGCCTGAAAAAGAAAATGAATTATTTATGGTAAGTTGTCTGTGTAAAATTTATATACAATTTATAACAACAAAATTTTTCTAATTTTAGCCTCCAAATAATACTCAGGTGTTAACATGCGAATTGTCGGAAACTGTAAGCTTTGTCAAGATAGAAATATGCTTTTACTTTTTTAACTTATGTGTTACAGGTTCTCTTGGATTATTTACTACCAAACATTGAAAAGGTAATGTCCCAAATAAGCGCAGAAGTAGAGTGAATATTTCACTTAATTTTTTTGAACAATGTAGTTTCCGTTTCTATGTATATATATATATAGGATATAGGATAACCATGTAAATACTGAAAGTTCCACTGAGGACTCTATCAGTGGAACTAAAAGAAAATTAGAGGCCATGTCAGCATCAACATTAGGAGCTGATGAAATTTTAAAATTGAATGATGTATGTATTTCAATATATTGAATTATTATAAAGTATCTCTAATTTTAGTGGAGTGATTACACACCGCAGAAACTTAAAAAGCCAGTGAAGCGAAAGTTGCGACCAACCATACCAAATACACTTTCGCAGGCAAAGGAACAGTATTACCTCGCCAAAACGAAGCTTCTTAAAAAGAGAGCTTGAAATTTTAAATTTGAAAGAGAATCGAGATGTGGAAGAGCATAAGAAAAAAATGATGTTATTAGATATTGAAATTGAAAAAAAAAAAGAATTAAATACTCATTGAAACAGATGGTTTATTGTTTTTTTTAACCATAAATAATGTTAACTATTTACATACATATATATTTATATATATTACAACCTAGAAAAATGTTCATGGATCAGTAGTTGTGAAATTTCAGTAATTTGACGACCTGTTGGAATGCCATTAATTTCTTCATTTCTTTGTTCTCCATTCTCAGCTACATCTCCGTAATTGTCATTGGCCATCCAATTTGGGGGAATTTCTGCATTCATAGCAATAGCCATGTTGTGTAATACAGCTGTAGCTACAAACAGTCACAGCTGTGTCAACATCCAAGCGAATTCCCAAAGACAGAATTGGAAAACATCGCTTCCACACACTGTACTGCCTCTCAACGACATTTCTAGTACGAATGATGGACTCGTTATATAAATTTTCTGCAGCAGTATTTGCCTATCCCAACTTTGTCATCAAATATTTTTTTATACGATACCCAATGTTCCCAACCAAAATGTATTTACCATACTGACCCTGCTCAAACTGATGTTTTACAAAACTGTTGTTGAAAACTGTCTGATCATGAACTGATCCAGGCCAGCGTGTAACATTTCTTATTCTTAATTGGCATATGATATAGTCTGTACATTTAGGGCAAAAAAACCTTTCCGAGATCTAAATATTTCGGCATCCTCACCACCTGGAGATTGGATTTTTACCAGAGTACAATCAATAGCACCAATTGTGCGCGGAAACTTGCTATTCTGTAGAAATCCAAAGCCACTTCTTCCATTTCATTCCTACTTGCACATCTGGATGTATCTTTGGCTTAATCTGCAGATAGCTTCGCATACCGTTTTTACAATTCGACTAGCAGGCGACTTAGAGACCGCAACAAAGCCCCCTACTGTTATTAACATGCTTCCAGAAGCAAGAAATCTGAGCCTCAACAACAGCTGTATACTAGGCTGAATGCAGCCTCCTCTGAAAATGAATGATTCCATTAAAAAATCATCTACTGTAGAACACTGAAAATTTGCTTACCGAATTGTTGGTAGCCTTATCTCATCTGGTATTTCGTTTAATAGTCGACGAAAATGTTGGCTTTGTTATTCGAAATCTGTTAAAAAATGCAAGCTCGTCATACTCTTCAAAATAGTTCATCCTTTTACGATACACTTTCCGCCTTCTTTCAATAATTTCTTCATCTTCTGATGAACTACTTGAACTAGAAGTATAACACCTCACCATCGTCAAGTAAATGAAATAAACCAAACAATTTAAAAAATAGATGTATTTAACCTCTCTTCTATTGTCAAACTGTCTGACATTTCTACATTAATGTGAAATCTATGAAGCAGCACCTTGAAATGACAATATCTTAGATTTTTTTTGTGTTTAACAATTGTATACATATAGGATATGAAATAAAACATTCAAATTGTATATATAGTTTTTTTATTCTAATATCTTACATAGTGCCATCAAACTTAGACTAGTTGGCGTTAGACTAGTTTCTCTTAAACGGCTTTTATATTTTAAATAACGCTTCCTACACATTCGAGTAAACATTAACAAATCAAAGTACTGTGTTGGTGAAATATCCAAATCAAAGGGCATTGTTTGTGGAAATTTTATGCAAAGTTGACAATTTTTTGCATTTAAATAAAATGCCGTTTTGCACATATCTAAATCAAAGTCTTTCAAAGTTTTCACTACCAACTGTTCCATATTAAATCAATCTTTTTTTCTGTATACAATTCTAAAATTATATAAAATGTTCTCCTTTATTCTTGAGTACATATAATTTTTCTCAGGGTAAATCCAACAAAATGGATGATTGGGAATTTGGAGTTGCTCGAATGGAACGTCCTTTTTAATGTCACTTATCTTCATTGGAAAGTTTTTCAATAAAAATGTCAATGTCCTGAGTATTATTTGGTTGGCCTACCACACATAAAAGTTACTCTAAAACTATATTCGCGCCAAAGCACTATATTATAGCTTGGATTGTCAGTATGTGTCATCTTGCGCAAGTATAAACAACATACATTCCAAGACCATTCAATATGTCGACTTTTGTGCCGAATAAACGCAATTTGCGGGAAGCTTTATTGTTCTGCTTCCATTTGAAGAAAACTGCTGCTGCGAGTCGTTTCCTGCTCGAGGAAGCTTACGGGGGTTATACTCCATCGATTTCGACATGTGAGTACTGGTTTCGACGCTTCAAAAGTGGTGATTTTGACACCGATGACAAGGAACGTCCCGGTCAGCCGAAAAAGTTTGAAGACGAAGAATTGGAGGCGTTACTCGACGAAGATCCGTGTCAAACGCTCCAAGAATTGTCCGTATCATTGGGAGTTGACTTGTCAACAGTCGGCAAACGTCTCAGAAGCAAGGAAATTGGGTGCCATACGAGCTGAAGCCGAGAGACGCGGAGAGGCAGCTTATGACATGCGAACATCTGCTCGCGCGGAAAGGTTTTTTGCATCGCATCGTCACTGGCGATGAAAAGTGGATCCATTACGATAACCCCAAACGTAAAAAATCGTATGGATACCCCGGCCACACCGAATATCCATGGATCCAAGCTCATGCTCTGTATTTGGTGGGATCAGCTGGGCGTCATTTATTATGAGCTGCTCAAACCGAACGAAACCATCACCGGGGACCTCTACCGAACACAATTGATGCGTTTGAGCCGGGCATTGAAGGAAAAACGGCCGCAATTCGAGCAGCGGCACGACAAAGTCATTTTGCAACATGACAAGGCTCGTCCTCATGTCGCAAAACCCGTCAAAACGTTGAAATGGGATGTTCTACCGCACTCGCCGTATTCCCCAGATATTGTCCCGTCCGATTACTATTGTTCCGATCGATGGCACATGGCTTGGCTGATCAGTACTTAACCTCTTTCGAGGAAACGAAAAAATGGATCGATACATGGATCGCATTAAAAGACGAACTGTTCTTCCGAGCTGGTATCCGAAAATTAACAGAAAGATGGAAAAAAAGTAGTGGCTAGCGATGGACAATACTTTGAATAATCGATTTGTAACCATTTTTGCTCAATAAAGCCTTAAATTTCGAAAAAAAAACCTGTAAAACTAAGTTCCAACTCTTTAACATTACACATATACACTAATTTTTGATGAGAACATTGAAGTCATTTATATTTTGTCGCAGATTTGGATGTGAAAAAAATTATAGCAGCTACAGAGCTTTACTGCACTAATGATTACCGAAGTCTATCTAATAAGTCAGTAAACGTATTGTCCAGCTTGTCTTCTCTAAAAATTATTGTTGCGATTTGGAACGGCATCTAGAAACGTTGTGATAAAATTAAAGTGGGGTTCAAAAAATCAGCCGTAATTTTTGTAGAAGACGAAATGTAATGCTTCAAACTTGCTCTTGCAAACTAGACTAATATTATTAGTATTCGTTATTGCTTTTAATTTGTCTGTACTTTCAATTCATAACATATATATAATGCGATATTTTTTATTTACTTACAACTTCATGTTATAGGTGCCAAAGGGAAGAGTGTTTTCTCCAGGTTAGGAGGGCGAGTAACAAGGCAGCACACAGCACAACTTGTCGCCCAGGGAGAAACTGTTGTGCGATGAAGTGCGCCGGTTAAAAAAGCACGCCCGAAATCAAAAGATCAGGAGCAAATCAGCATGTGCTTGCCTCAAAAAGAGACCACAACAGCTTTAAACGATGTAAATGATATTACTTTAATTTTTTTCCTGTCACAACAGCGTACTCAAAAGTATAGACCAAGGGGAAGAAGATTTACTTTAAACGATAAAATTCTTGCTTTGTCAATCTATAAACAGAGTGGCAAAGCATATAGATATCTTTCGAAAATATTTAGTTTACCGTCACGCAAAATTTTAACCAAAGTTTTGAATGATATACCTTTTGGCTGCGGGATCAATGCGAATATATTTTTGCATTTAAAAGATTCTGTTAAAAAAAAATGAAAACAGTTGTGTTCCTTTGTTTGATGAAATTTCTTTGCAACCAGGACTACAATGTAATCAACGGTTGGATGTTGTTGAAGGTTTTGTTGATTTTGGTGGAAGTGAGAGGAGGGCTAAGTTTGCCGACCATGCTTTGGTGTTCATGCTAAAAGGAATTCGTAAGAAGTGGAAGCAGCCAGTTTGTTACACTTTTCGCGAAGGATCCACTTCAACAGTGGATTTAGTGCGAATGATTAAAGAGGTTGTTCGACAAACACGGAAAACTGGTTTTCATATAGTCTCATCTATATGTGATCAAGGAACTACAAATCAAGCTGCGGTAAATTATCTCTTGAAGGAAACTACAAGACATTGTCTATTAAACAACATCGAAAATAGATATCGCGGTTATTTAATCGATAATGAAGAAATTATTCATTTATTTGACTTTCCACACCTTATGAAAGGCATTCGTAATAATTTATTTAATTATAATTTACATTTCCTTCAGAAAAATAAAGAAAAAGTTGCCTCTTGGTGACATGTTAAGGTGCCATTACACGACGGGGCGATTGCCACGCCTAGAGTGTGAAGTGCGAAATGACGCACAGATGGTCGTAGCGTTCTCACGGCGTGTCCATTGACAAATCTTCTGTGGCCCCAAGCTTTATTTTAAAATGACTAACCGTCGACAACGGATGCTCAGTCGCGCAGCAGCTTTTATATTTTATTGAATAGTGATGATTGTGTAAAAAAAAAATAATAGAAAATATTTTTGGGTTAATGTCAGCTATTTTCAAAGTACTGACGAAACCAATGCTACAAACATTTTGATGACCTGTGCCTTACTTCACAATTATCTTAAGAGGAGTAAAACTTCAATATCATCATATACACCAAAGGGCACATTTAATAGAGACAGAAATGGCAATTTTTAAGCTGGCTCATGCCAAAATGCAGAAGGCAACTTTACATCTAGACATCATGTTTTGACTTCGTAAAAAGCCTAGGAAAGCAGGAATTGAAGCCAAATATATTAGAGACAGTTTTGAAGAATATTTTAAGACTTGTTACCATGGCAACAACATAATTAAGTTTAGTTATAAGTTTCGTTCATTTTCATAACAATAAATAATAATAATGTAGTGCCCATCAGCATTTCTTTTTCTTAAGCCGCTGATTGAGCAAGATACACTAAAATTATGCTAGATTTGCATCCACAATTCTGATACCGGAGCAGGAATAATTCAAGTTTCCCGCTCATACTCTCACTCTTGACGCGATGAATCCAAGCACTAGGCATTGACCCCCGACGATTCACGATCGTCCCCGATCAACGGAAAACACCACGAGGAGGGTTGGTAATTAACCACCCTTGCTTGACTCACTCTCTCCGAGTTTGATCTCCAAACAAGGAACACCTACCCGAAAATTCCGAACACGTGCTTAGTGCTTCGACCGATAATTTGCTTTAAGATTATTTACCCGATTAATCTAATAGTTCCACGGCGAAAACTCCAGCTAAAACTGTATGTCTGCGCATTTCTTTTTATCCAATTGTCCGAATTTTCTATTTGTATCGTGCTGCATTATCCAATTGTTGTGAATTGTTTATTTTCGTCCTGTGGACCTAACACCACCACGTGCTTGTTAAAACGAGCAAGTTCTAGGTGAAATTCGAATTTTATTCGAGTTTCGACCGAAGAATTAATTCTTATTCTCTTGTCGAGAAATATTTTATATTTCCTCGATTGTAATCGCCCCTGGAAAATTTCCTAACCGCGTGCAAACGCCTTAATAGCTAATTCGAGAGTCGGCGACTTGACGCCCCTTTCATTTCATTTTTCTGTTTAGTTGCACGTGTAGAAACCTGTTAGAAGCCATTTTCTAGTATTTACCAGTGACGTGTCTTTTAGTGCTGTCTTCTGTGGTTGACACGCAGTGCGTCTTCTGTAGCTGACACGCAGTGCTATCATCTATTGGTTGACACGCATGACACTACTTGACATTTCTCGCGTCCATAGACACAATTCCATCTGTCACTTGTCTTGTCTATGATACCAACACTCCGTTAGTGACATTTGCAGTTTCTCTGTTGGACAATGTTTCCAATAAGCATTCTAATTATTATGTGTGTGTGTGGAGCGAGTTTTAGCTGTAGTTATCTTCGTATACCCGCTTGTTCCTTTCCTTATCTTCCATTCACTCAGCACGCTTTATTTACGCGTTTTATTTTATTTAATTTTTAATAATTTATATCGAGTACGGTATAATATCTTTATGATCCTCATGCTTGGGATTCCAAATTAGGGGTTGTTGTTCATATAATGTCAGAAATTTAGAAAAACATCATTTGACCACGACATATTGGCACTTTAATCTAATTTAATACTAAAAATCCAATAACCTTCAGCAGTTATTGAAATCGACAACTGCAATTCGATACTTTAGTCAAAGTTGGCGTGCCTCTTTTGAATTTTACCGCTTATCGTCGGGAACCGACGCGCCACCTGAAATTCAATATGCAGACCCATTCTCACGGTGCCTGGACCATCGGTTTACGTGCCAAACGTGTGAGTTCACCCGTCGTGTAATGGGTCTTTAATGTGGCTCTATGAAATCGACAAAAGTCATGGACAAACGTACAGTCAATTTTACAAAATTACTGAGGAACATATTGTTCCCAGTAAAATTAAAAATGATAGTAAAAAACTGTACGCAAGTTTTTAGTCACTCATCTGGATCCTTAAGGCAGTTGACACGGCTGATCTTTTATTTTTTGATAAATTATTTGATAGACTCAATGGCGTTCCCCTTTATTCTTCAGCAGGTAAAGAACTTCGGTGTGTGCTGACGCAAAAACATCTTTCCTTTTGGCGTTCTTCACTTCCAGTACTTCAATCCATGTATTTTTCTTTCTCTGTTGATCCTTCTAAAAAATTAAAACCACCAACCTTAAAGAACTGGATATTTTCAATCACTAACATCATGGCATTCTGGGAAAAACTCCAGAAAAGTAACTTCGGACACTTTTGCCCGAGAGATTTAAATCAAGATCCTCTGGAAAATTATTTTTCTTCTGTATAAAGTTACAGAGTAAGGAATATAAACCCAACATGCTCTTCCTTTATTACATCCACTAAATCCTTAGCCGTTCATAATTTTGTTTCACCTCATTCAGCTGGTTCAAACTGCGAAAAAGATAAATCGGTTGGACTACTTGATACTTTAACATCCTTTGTTGAAAAACGAGAAGGTCAGTGTATTTCACAGAATGTTTTAGTGCCAGTTTATAGTAATAAATGTTTGGAAATGTTCTTCCTCCAGATTATCTATATATACTTCTGCGTACACTGCGGATTACTTTGCAAAACAACTTAACAAGATCAACCCGTGCGTTTCTTGTAATAAGAAATTATCTTCAGCAGATGAAGAACTGCCAGAAACTGAACTTATTAGAGAACGCCAGAACAGTGGGTACTCTTTAATTCATCCCTCTAGCAATTTTTCATTTGCTTTTCGTCATGTAACACAGATAGTAATAGAAAATCTTCCAAATTTAATTATACGGCATGAAGGAAAGGTTAGTAAATATTATTTTTCCCACTCCCACCCGTATATTCACTGTTTCCTTTATAACTTGCGAGCAGGATAGATAGGCCATATCTGGATTCTGAATTCGTTGTGGGTTGCTTAAAGTTTAGGCCAGCACTTAGGCCATCCTTTCCGGGCCCATTAGATAGGCCATATCAGTCCAGTGAACGGATATAACGTAAGCCGCGTACTGATTAGTCGAAAATGACCAATCATGACCATGCCATAAGAACGAATGTCATTTTTAGGTTCAAAATTATACCATAGACTTTGTCAAGTTGACGTATTTAACGAAAAAAATATTTGTTAAATCGTATTTTCGTTTTTGAGGGATCGTAGGCGTAGGAAAAATACGCTGTACAACTCGAGCGGATTGTCCATATCGCACTTGAACGATTGAAGCACTCCGCCTTCGGCGTCGTGCTCAAACTTCGTTCTCGTGCGATATGGAAATCATATCCGCTCTTGTTCATTTAAATAAGTCAGATAAATTTGTCAGGTTAACTCTAAATATTTTGGTCCATAATTACACTAAAATCGTGAACAGAATTTTAACAGGAAAGGATTTAAGAAAATCTTACGAGGATCCCCTTAAAGCATTGGCTCTTTTAAAGTGGAAAAAGTGCAGATAAAGCATTTTTTACAAGAGCACTAGTTTATGGTTAAGTCCATGAAAGGTTTTACCCCTTTATCACATCGGCAATGTATTTTACCAGCAGAACTGGCATCGTTCTTTTGCTAATCAATTAAGATTGCCAGTTCTGTTGGCGTAATAATTGCCGATGTGGTCAACGGGGAAATCCCTCTATGGACTGAAACTAATTGTTGCTTATAATCAAGTAATAAAAAGGTTTTGCCCTTTTACCACATCCCACATCGGTAATTAACAATAATTACGCGATATGTATTTCGCTAGCAGAACTGACATTATCAAGCGTACTAGTATAATTGATTAATAAAAGAAGTTCTGTTGAAATTTAACCTCAACAAAGAAAAACTATACGCTTCTTTTGCTAATCAGATTAATATGCTTAATAATGTTATTCTCGCTGGCGTAATTATTCATTAATTGCCGATGTGGTAAAGGGGAAAACATTATTTAAACTTGAAGCATCGATTAATGAAAACCAAGGTTTGCATGAAATTACTTTGTTAAGGGAAATTTTTTATTTCAACTAAGGGCGGTAGAAATTAACTATATTCTGGTTAAAGTTTTTTTTCATCCAAGTACAAGATTTCGCTTAACATAATAATTTGATGAACGTTTTCCTATTCGTTAATCGAGGTAACATTGTATTTGTTATTTATTTTATTTATGTTTATATGTATTTATAATTTATAATAATGTGTTCTATTTATTCAGAATTTATAAATTTTCTGTAAGATAAGAATTTAAGTAAAGAATTATTCTTTCAATTTCTACTTTAGTCTTGAAATTTTTACTTACATTCGAATTTTAGACTTTTTTTCATAATTTTACGTGAAACTTCAATATTTTTATAAATAGTTTAAAGTTTGAGAATGTTTTTGTTAAAGGTTTAGTTTTTTTGTGATTTAGTCTCCGGATTTGACATTCCAATTTTTATGTTTTTTTTAACTTCCTCTTTCGAGATTTGAATTTTAAACTCGAATTCAAAAAAAATGGAAATTTCAAACTTAAATAAGCCATTTTGAAAAGAATTGTCTGCAAATATGCAAGAAAAGACCCTATTAAAGTAAAAATGCATTTACTCCAAAAAATCGATAAAAAAAAGGCAGAAATATGCAAAATGCAAATTTGTACGATTGTCTGTGATCATCCTTTAACCATTTAGATGCTAATAATTAATTGTTACTAATTTAAAACGCAAACCTACACATGTATGAATATATGTAAAAGGTTAACATCTGATTATACTTCACAAAATTTATTAGTGTTTAATCAGTTTCGGACGACTAGTCCATTATCAGTAACAATATATACATTGTTTTCTTCTTGTTTTTAAAAAAGTTTTATCTGCTTCCATTAACAAATGTATATAGGGTAGAGAAGAGAATGTGTTAAACCGTGTTTTTTTTTCTACTACAGTACTTGTCCCAACATAATTTTTTTTTAATGCAAAATAAATGAAAATTTTACAACTCGCCCCAGCCTACAGTTTTTCTTTTAATGATGATATAAACACATTTCTGTCCAAAACATATGAGTATTATAAAAGTAAAATGTTTAATAACTTTTAAAACAACTCAATTTTCAATATATAAAATTTCATATAACGATGTCTTATAATTTACCATATGTCCCAAATTTTCTTATAAAAATATTGCACAAATAAAATGTTTGTCCTTTAAAATATGTAATACAAATTTTTTATAATTCTAGTACATATTTTAAATGTACAATGTGTTCTGTGCAATATCTAAAAGATTTGCAATAATTTCTTAATAAAACCTTTTGAAAGTCCCGCGCGAATGGTACAGATTCCTGTAGCATTTATTAGCAACTGATGTAATGGTACGCACTAAGCAGCAAGAGATGGCGCTTTAAACAGGACCTCGAATATCTCTGAAAGAGTGGCGTATCCTAACTGGTCTTGTCTTTGTCTCTTTGTTCAATCACCGAACGAAGAACACCTACCCAAAAGTTTCGAAAACGTATTTAGTGCTTCGACCGTTAATTTACTTTTAAGATTTTTTACCCGATTAACCTGATAGTGCCACGGCAAAAACTCTAGCTAAAACTGTAAGTCTGCGCATTTTATCATCCCTTTTGTCCGAATTTTACATTTGTGTCGTGCTAATAGCAGGGTTAGGCTGGTCCTACGCCAACCTCAGCTGGAATTTCGCTTCTGCCCCAACGCCCAAGGTGTAGTCGATTCTGCACCTCCACCCTGGATACCTTTTGGTGTGGCTAAACTGCTCTCTTGGCGGTGATAGTCCCCCTCAAGGTGGAATTTAGCGACTTTTTAGGCTATTTTCAAGTCAGAATTAGTGTTTATTCCACCTTAGACTGCTGTCTAGGTGGTTACCGTTTCTACGCCAATCCAGAAACTCTCTACTTCAGCAGGTCGCACTTCGCCACTCGCTTCACCCACTGAACGAGGTGTAGTGGCGTAGTAAATGTGGAATTCGTTTCTACTCCACAACTTTATATGTTATGTACATAGATATTAATGCGGAATGGAATTAAAAAAACTAGGTATCCGCGCGAAAAGGATTCGAACATTGTACTCTTGGGATTACTAGTGCGACGCACTAGCGTCCTAAGCTACCGAGCCGTTGCAAACGTAAAAAATATCGGAGCCAAGTAAGCGAATGGATGTGATACGATAGGCGAGCAAATGTAAGTTTTTACAAAGTCGTACATGAAAAATTCGTTAATTTTAACTTTGTCGACAGGATCTATCAATTAATAACCTATGTTGAAAAAAAAATAAAACTATGCTAATCTCAACCTTGAAAAGCAGGATGTTAAAAAAGGCAAACGGTCGTTTAATAGCTATTTTTTATTACTTGCGATACGTGTCAAATGTGAATAATTTCGGAATTTATGTTGCGTAAAAGAACGGATGCCGTTGAAGGAATTTTAATGGATAACAAAAAATTGTAAAATAGATTCGTAGAAAGAATAATCTTATCAGGATGTGCGTCGCTGGGCAGGACATCACGTCATTGGTTTTTTCCAAAGAATTCTAGAAGGTCTTATCCAAGTGTTGCTAGGAGTGCGTGGGGAGTTTTTATCGCTAAATTACGTCAATTGACAATATAAAAGAACTTTCAATTCCACCTAGAATTCAATCGAGTTTGGTAAGTTGAACCACCATATTAATATTGATTGTTATATCGTGTGCTACTGTCTATCTTTTGTTTGTAAATGTGTCCGTCGTTTTATGTGAATATTGTGCTAGTGTTTAGCCGCAGCTGACACTTAAAGCGACATGTTCGAAATTTACATGCCTCTAGAACTGGCGCTGCAGCATATGCTGAAGAACCTGCCAAGAAGAAGAGAAAGACGCAAGTATCCACCACCACCACCACCACCGCCGTCACCGCCACTACTGCAGTCAAGGCTGGTAAATCTCTTCGTCGTCGTGGTGAATCGTCTCCGCAACCATCAACGAGCCAAGGTAGCGGTGGTGCGCCCCTTGATGCTGCAGCTAGGGCCCTTCGTCGGACGACGCCTTTTCCGCAGCCATCAACAAGCAAGGTTGGTGATACTGTTACTTGGGCTGCAAAAGGGGCAACGGATTCGGAAGAAGATTGGCCCCCGTGCCCGCGTCCTTGTTCAAGGGCACTCCGTCGGACGACGCCTTTTCGCAGCCATTAACAAGCAAGGCTGGTGATATTGCTACTTGGACTGCAAGAGGGGCAACGAATTCGGAGAAAAAAGAAGAATATTGGCCCCCGTGCACGCAACCTACTTCAAGGCACTCCGTCGGACGACGCCTTCTCCGTAGCCATCAACAAGCAAGGCTGGTGATACTGGTACTTGGACTGCAAGAGGGGCAACGGATTCGGAAGAAGAAGATTGGCCCCCCGTGTGCGCACCTTCTTCAAGAGCACTCCGCATCCATCCACAAGTAAGGTGGACGATACTACCGCTTGGGCGAAAACATAATCAATGGAGTTAAGTAAAATGAACCATTTTCAGGAGAGGGATAGTGGCTGGGCAATGTTAGCAGTGACTCATTTAGAGGCAAACCTAAATCAATTTTCACCTCTTAGAGGATCTCAGCATATCCCTCTTCCAAGAAACGTTGCCTTAAAAAAGACTTGTATCAATATTCGAAATCGAGACATCTATTGTTTTAAATGGTCTATAATAGCAGCCTTATGTCCGGTTCAAAATCACTCTGAAAGACCTCACTCGTTCGCTGTAACAGACATTCGGGCTGAGCGAATAACTCTTGTCAATGGGATGATGACGGTAGACTTTTCTAATCTCAGTTTCTTAATGAGTGTAAAAGAGATTAAAAAATTTGAGAGTCAAAATGAAACAATTAGCGTAAATGTTTTTGGTTGGGAGAAAGAAAAAGTGGTGGGACCTTACTACCATAGCGGTAAGAAAAGAGCTCACCATATCAACTTGTTGCTCTTGGAAAACTGTGGAAAAAGTCACTATATTTGGATCAAAAATCTTTCGAGTAAAGTGTCGCGACAAATTATCCAAAGCCATACAGCAAGTGTGGGTATGACTCGGAGTTGAACACATTTAAAACATACAAGGGCCCTGATTCTCCTCAACAATTTATAAAATCCTTGGTAAGTGACCTGAGAATTATCTATTATGAGAACTTAATGATACCTAAGCAGATGGAGGCATTAAGCGACGAGGAGAAAACTTTACAGCAATCGAGTACATACTGTATGTCATATTTGTAAAAAGTATTTAGATGGAGGTATACATTTCGCTAAAGAAACTTGTACCAATGGGTGGTAATGAATTTATGGAGTTGCGGTTTCTAAATTCTGGGCGCTTTATGCAAGCGAGTCTGGAAGCGCTGGCCGGAAATTTGTCTCAAGAGCAATTGGAAACTATAGGTGAAGTGTTTCCGGATGCGGAAGAACTTTGATTGCATACACGAAAAGGAGTACTGCCTTATGAGTATTTGGATTGTTGGGAAAGTTGGAGGAAACGGCGTTGCCCAAAAAAGACAAATTTTTCAATAAATTAACTAATAAGGCATGCTCCAACCGATATGCGAAAAATGTAGGGGAAAAATTTGGTATACAAAACATGTGGCAATATTTAGAATTGTATTTAAAGACAGATGCGTTACTATTAACGGATATATTTGAAAATTTCAGAAAAATTTGTAAAGGTGTATATAATCTGGAACTTTGTCATTTTTTCACCGCACCAGGACTAGCCTGAGAGGCAATGTTCATGTATACAGAGATCAAATTAGAACTTCTAACCGATTATGACATGCATTACTTTATAAAAAGTGGAATTCGGGGAGGCATTACCCAAAAGCGTACTCCGACATTCAGTAGCTAATAATAAGTGCATGGCAGATTATAATAATCAACAACCATCCAAATATATCACATATTTGGATGTAAACAATGTGTACGGTTGGCCAATGTCTGGACCTCTTCCCTATGTTGATTTCAAGTGGGTGGATGTGGATGGCGGATATTACACCCGATTCTGATTAGGATACATAATTGAAGTGGATCTCGAATATCCGCCACATTTACACGACAAACACAATGATTTACCGTTTTGCGTTGAAAATAAAATAGCCCCCGGATCGAAACATTCAAAACTCATTTTAAATTTGAAAGATAAAAAAAGTACATTATCCACTACAGAAATCTTTAGCAATGTTTAGAGCACGGTTGGAAACTTGCAAAAATTCATCGCGTTTTACAATTTAAGCAGTCGTGTTGGCTAAGAAAATTCATCGATCTAAATACACACCACCGTAAATTGGCGAAAAATAAGTTTGAAAAAGACTTGTCCAAGCTTTTAAATAACGCCGTTTGCGGAAAGACGATGGAAAACGTAGATATAAGAAAATACATCAAAATAGCTACCAGTTGGGAAAATGGACATGGAAAGAATTTAGGTGCAAGAGCACTGATAGCTAAACCAAATTTTCATAGTCTAAGTCAGTTTTAAGCGAATATGGTAGCTATTCAGTGTTGTACGATAAGCCGATATACTTGGGCTTTTGCATGTTAGAATTATCAAAGTTTTTAATGTATGATTTTCATTATAAATATATGTTGCCCAAGTATGAGGAACGCTTATCGCTCAACTATATGAATACGGATTCTTTTATCTACACCATTGAGACCAAAGATTTGTATAGTGATATAAAGGATGATTGAGGTTTGATACGTCTGTACGCTTTCGACAATCCCCATGGCATACCATTGGTAAATAAAAAAATTGTAGGATTGATAAAGGACGAAAATAATGAAAAAATTGTTAAAGAATTTATACGATTGAGACCCAAAATGTACTTCATCGATCAATCCTCATTTTTGTTTATACCACCATTATTATTATTATAATTTGTTACAGTACCCCAAATTGTCAACCCTCAATTGTACCAGAAAAAATTATTTAAATTAAAAAATATTTTTTTATGGGGGTTATATATAAAATTTAAACTAGTTTTTTCGTCTAATAATATAAGAAAAATATCATATGAATTACAAAATAACAAGCAATTATCATTTACTTATATTTTCTGTGGGGGCGAATTTTTTTTTCCTCAACTGTATATTACTTATATTACTATTATTACCGTTATGTATTACTAGGTATTACATTGATAAATTGAATAAATGATGTTTAAATTAAATTTTTAATTATTGTTTTCTTTTCAAAATTATCATGGGGGTTATAATATGAAAGATGCTAAAAAGAGGCGATTTCGTTTTTTTTGCTCTTCGCCATGGGGTAATATCAACTTACACAAAAATATTTTGGGATAATGATTAAAAAAGTTCCCCGAGCGCTGACTTAGTTACTTAGGTTTGCATTGATAGCCACATTTTATTTAATTATTTTTAAGGTGATTTGTAAATATAAAGAAGGGTGTGTGGATATAAAAAATAAAAAAAAAACATTTACATAGTAAAAACTTTTTTATTACATATTTAATTTCCAACATTTCCTAACAGCTAATATAACAGCAATTGTTAATCTAGTGAAAATTCTCAACATAATGGCGTAGGAATATAATATTTTTCAAGGCAGAATGTTCGGTGGTGTACTGCTAATGAGCAAAACATCGCACTTGACTATTGGGATACATTTTCGCAAGCGTTTCAACGAATCAACCGTATTCTTCCAAGTTGAAAACTCTCATAAGAAGTTGGCTAACCCACTCGACCTTTTCCAATCCCTTGACATAGATGACATCAAAACGTGTAGGTGTAGAGTCCAGGGTAGTTTGCAAAAAGCTTTTTAATGCTGGTAAAGCAACCGTTCCGAGGTCCCAGGTTAACTTGTGGAAATAATTGCCAAGCCATCGTACTTATCTTTGCTCACAAATACTCAGGTTTCGAAAAGGACACGCCGGTCGAATTAAAAATTGTTGATATTCCTGACAGGAAAATGAAATGGCAAATTCTTTGACAATGAATCGGTTTTGTAGATCCTTGAAGCCTTGCACATCCACAACAATGCTTCGTTCCATCTTCTCATAATTATTAGGATGTTGTTGAATTAAAAAATTGGTCGACTTACCTGGTAGGGAAGATCAATCTTAATTATACGAGTATCGGAGTTCTTCTATAATGGTATTTGGTAGCGGGAGTCGACTGCAAACACATACCAAAAATAATCTTATATAGCTATAAAAAAAAACAAATAACAATTAGTAACTTGGGTAACAACTATAAGTTAACAAATGCCTAAATCTAAGGGGAAAATCTAGTTCTTTTTATTTTCTCTCTTAACGTTTATAATGCAAGTTGCAAAATCTTCTGGATTTTGCGTTAATGGAAGGTTGTAAAATGTATTAAATATCGCGGATTTTTCCGTCCAACCCGCTTTATTTTTTATTAAGTCTGCATTGAGTCCTGACCTAACCACGGTGGAAGTAATTGCATGTCTCACACTATGACTCTTAAAGATCTCAGTGTCGATCTTACTTTCCTTTAAAACTTCTTTTACCCATCTGCTTATAGATTTTGTGTTGGTCGAATGGAAGGTCCTTTTTAAATTTCATTACCTTCATCGGAAATTTCTTTAATAAAAATATCAATGTATCTGTGTATTTGGTTGCCATGCCACATATAAAAGTTGGAAATCGACCGCCCACCAAACAGCGTCGTTTCTCTTCAATTTGCTTTAGAGTAGCCATCACTTGGTCATATATATTATAGAATTATGGATTTTCATCATAACGTTTTCACATAATTCACTTGCAAAAATTAAATGACTTAAATCGTACAACATTTTTCTTTCTTTTCACTTTGTCTCTCTACTGCTACTCGTCCAACCGAATGCTAACTCAATTTAAAAGAATATTTTATGCTCTCCCTCCACTATGAATTAATGATATGTTCATGTTTTATCAGTCTGTATTGAACATTGTACCAATTAGCATGAACGACTTGTCTTTTTCAATTTTTTATGATTTACATAATGATCGTTTTCTCGAACAAGAAAAATTTTAGAAATTATAAAGGACTATTATCAAAATTTAAAGATCTATTGTAAGTTGGTTTTGGTACGTTTTGGTAATCATGGAGCTCCAAGCACGTGGACGACGGACCGGATACATGTGAATGTATCACGTTTGATTCGGCAACAATTAAAACTACCAAATTAATGAAGCTTTATCCCCGTCTTTTTCTCAAGTAGTAAATGTCGAGCTTTGCCTATAAAAAAGTTGATCTTTAGTACAAATCAGTCTAAGATGGCAAGCTCAATCTTTTACCGTTTCAAGTGCGAGGGAGTGTTTTTGTTTGTAGAAACCGTTTACCAAAACCAATTGGGGCATATCGACACCCTAACTGGCGAATATCAAGAATTTATTTCAAAACGACTTCTCTGCAAGCCGTGTTGTTCAGAAGAGGAAGTTATGGAGCCAATGACGCGATTCGCCATCAATGTGGTCTGTCAAACTACGGAATTGAAGAAATTCCTTGGAATATATGGCAACCTTTTAGTGGTCTTTAGTACAACTAAGTCTCTAACATGCAAAGCCCAAAGTTTTCCGTCTTACCTGCGAGGGAGAGTTTTTGTTTGTAGAAAACGTTTACCAAAATCACCTTGGTCATATCGACATATTAACTGGTGAATATTGGGAGTTTATTTCGAAACGACTTCTCTGCAAGCCGTGTTGTTCGGAAGAGGAAGTGATGGAGCCCACGACACGCTTCGTCATCAATGTTATCTGCGAAACTAAGGACGAAATTCCCTGAAATGTATGGCGAAGAGTGTGATCTGTGCGAGAAGCCTTTCTGCATTGCAGAACCCGTTGATATGCTCCAAGTACCGACAAAGACCATCATGCTCTAAAGAACTACGCTTATTTATTTTTTGCTACCATTTTTGTATTCTTTATGTATATTAGCATCTGTTGTTTGTAATAAAAAAAAACAATTTATTGCTTGCTAAAAAAATCGATGCCTCATGAAAATGATCAATTTTAAATTATAAAATCTAAAAAAATAATGAATGTAAAAAATCATTTTATTTTTATATCGACGCCCTTTAAAATTTGGCGCTCCGGGCAGTGGCCCGGCTTGCTCGCTCTTTTATCCGGCGCTGCGACCGTCTTAAGTAATAGGTCATGAAGTGAGAAATTTGGCAACATGACATGGTTGTCCACCCTAGCCATCCTCACCATTGTACTTTTACTTGTTATATTTATTGGTTATGGTAACATGTGGGTAGCTAAACAAATTTCAGCTATTTTTACTGATCACAGTTACATTATTATTGAAAAGATAATTTGTTTCTTGTGGTTGTGTAGGGAAAATATTAATAGTGTTGATTTGTTCGAAAACTGGTGATAAAACACAGCTAATTCCACAAACTCAACTGTTGATACCGTGAGCGTTCCTCTAAAAGACGACACTCGGCACAAAACATATTCCCAGAAAAGAGATAAAGAAAAGTACCAAATATATAATGCGCCAACTAGTCATTCACAATAAATGTTTTGTAACGGCCAAACCCATTATCAATCGGTTGCGGCCTGACAAAATGAATGATACAGAAAAGGACATTAGAGAGAACGCCAACGAGACGCGGTACTTAATTTTTATGAAGGAAGAACCTTTCAGAAAATTCTAATTTCATTAATGTTTCCGGAACAAGTATAAAACCGCTTAATTTGTGGACTAGAAAGATAGAGTTAGTTGAGTTTCGCTTCTAGTGTGGTTAACACACCGAGTCAACGTGCCTCAGCTAAATTATGCGTCGAAGTAAGTAATTTGTCGTTTACGGCAAACTACGTTTTTCGAAGTGCATTATTAACGTCGTGTGCGTCCAGATCTTCGGATCGTTGGTGCCGCGAAACCAACGAGATCGACTTCTAGTCGAAATTATTCGAGTTTTATTTGTGTTCTAACTCGCATACATTGTATTTATTATACATTGTATGCGAAGTTTCTTTTAGATGTAGCAGGAGCTCTGCAATTTTTATTGTAGAGCAAAATTCTTACCATGGCGGCGACATTGGAGAGTATCGCCGCCCAACTGAACAGTTTAATGGCAATACTCCATGAATTGAGAGAGGAGTTGAAGGTCGAACGACGAAGAATCGACCAGGTCTACGGTGAAAGATTGACGCCAATGCAATCTTCACCGATCGACAGCAACACGGATTTCGGGAGCGAAGTCATTGTAATTAGCCAAGCTTCGAGCGAGGAATCGAACAGGAAACGCGCTAGGTCATCTGAGGATGAGGAAGAAAACGACTTCCAAAAGGTAAAAAAAAAGAGAGTCCGAAGAAAGAAGGCAGCAAGCAGCTTTCGACCCAAGGAGAGACGTCAGGAGACGAAACTCCAACACCGGCTACTCCAAAGAAGGAGGAAAAGACAAAGGGAACGACAACTCCAAAGAAGGAGTCAAAAGCAGCCCCAACAAAGTCTCAAGGAAAGGAGACTGAGAAGAAAGCCCCTACCGACACCAAACTTCCACCTGTCATTATCGGGGATGTAGGTAAGTGGAAATATATTAGCTCTATTATATGTTCCAGAAAAATTGGCTACACAAAGGCCAAGTGCGTTTTCGAAGAAGTGCGAGTCCAATCGGCCACAGTAACTGACTTTAGGAACCTGATAAGGTTACTAGAGAAAGAAAAAGTGCAGTACCACTCTTTTGCTCTTTCGGAGGAAAGGAGCGTCAAGGCAGTGTAAGAGTAAGAGGAATTCCGAAGAAGACTTCAAGGCCACCCTAGAAGAAGACGGGTTCAGATCCATCAATGTCAAAAGGATGACGAATTCATTCACAAAGAAGCTTCACAATATGATGTTTGTGGAGCTTCAGCACGGTGAAAAGGAAATCTTCAAACTGGAGAAACTGATGGGTCTGGACACCCAAGTGGAAGTCCCAAGGCCAAGCAAACAGGTAAGGCAGTGCCACAGGTGCCAAAGGTTCAACCACGGACAGAGGAACTGCCATGCTGAAGCAGTTTGCGTTAAGTGTGCTGGGAAGCACCTTAGCAAAGACTGCAAGCGTCCCAAGAACAATTCACGCAAATGTGCCAATTGCAAGGGAGACCATTTAGCCAGCTACAGAGGTTACCCCGGTTTCCCACCACCGAAAAAGAAGGCGGAACCTACGGAAGCTCAGGAGCCACCCAAGGGTAAAGCGTCAAGTTCTAGGGCAAAGTCAATGATAGCCAAGACGACTGCTGCAACTGCAAAAGTTTCGTCCAAACCTGAAGCTTCCAGTGCTAGGGTAAGTGGAAACACAAAATCCTACGCTTCAGATGTTGCAGGAAACTCCAACACACAAAGTAATACTTGGGAGAAAACTTACCAAGTTGTAATGGATTTGGTGAGAGCAAGAAAGAGCCAAGAAGCCATAGTCTCAGCCTAAAACGCTAATGGGGAGACGCTAAGAAAGAAGAATTAACGAAGGAAACCCTGCTCGTCGCCTGCACATCTAGGCAGTTTTCTAGAACTGCAATGGACTCCAAGGCGACAGGAACGAACTCGAAGTTTTCGCAAAGAAAAACGATCTGGACTATTGATGCTGAACGAAACCAAGACGACCTTCAGATCTAAGGATCCAAAAATCCGAGGATATATTCTTCACCGCAGACAGATCAATTGGCACAGGAGGAGGTACGGCCATCTATGTAAGTAGAAAGCTAACTCATTTTGATGCAGGCATTCCGGAGTTGGAAAAGCTGGCGCAGGGACCTCTGACGCTGGTTTCTTGTTACTCCAGAACCAACGCCCTTACAGAGGCAGTTTGGCACGCATCTTCGAAATAAACAATAACAATGTTATTGTAACCGGAGACCTTAATGCCAAAAACGTCTAGTGGGGCAGCAGAGCCAACAACAAAAACGGGAGGACACTTCAAAAGTTCACAACGCAGAACGGAATCGATGTAATGGCTCCAGAAGAACCAACCCATCATCATCTCGCCACAGGAATACCAGATGTCCTGGACGTTGCACTGATAAAGGATGTTCGATACACTGTTAACATCAGTTAGTGAGCTCAGCTTGGACCACAATCCAGTGATGATGACCATCGGAGATGATTGTGGACCCAAGCCTCCAGAAACCTGCAAGAAAACAAACTGGACACAGTTCAGGGAGTACCTAGCAGCAACTTGGAAGAGCCTGGAGAGATCAACACAAACGATGACATTAACGGTAGAAAGACTGGAAATCACCATAACAGATTCAAAACTTTCGGCGTATAGAAGGAAGGGAACTACTGCTAAATCACTTGGTTGAGCTGATTAGAAGCAAAAATCGTGCCAGGAACAAAGCAAGAAGTCAACAGGCTCATCCACAAGCTCAGGTATGAGCTCCGAGAGCACAAAATTTCTAAGTTTCAGGAACACCTAAACGTCAAAAAGGTTCCAGGTCCAGACGGAATTCTAAACCAAGCTCTAAAGTCTCTTCCATGTTTAAGTACCGGTATGTTGCCACAAAATGGAAGACTGCAAACATTATCTTTATTCCTAATCCATGAAAGGATGGAAATTTTCTCAAAATTACAGGCCAATCAGCCTCTTATCCAACTTCGTTAAGGGGTTACATGGGTTTTACGGCATAAAAAAAAATTATGGCCTTATTTAATTCTATAACATCTCTAGAATATTGTCCTAAATCCTCAAGTTGATCCAAGTAATAGTTTTGGCTTAGCGCACCGCAGGTATAACGGAGCAGCTGCTCGTCTATTGTTAGCCGTAATTCTTGTTTATTTTTTTTTCACTCTCTAAGGAAAACTAATTAGAAATATTTCAGTTGGTGATTTTTCGTTGAACCACGAGGTTTATTTTGAGGTTATAAGTGTTCGTTGTAAATTTTATTCGATTAAAAATGCCGTTCAAAGTTTCTAGAGTCCAGAGGGAGGAAGGTGCTCGTAGAAAAGGTAGACCGAAGAAAAGGAAACAGTTATTTAATCCTAAAAATTCTGAGATAGATGATAATTCTTTCATGAGTACGTCGGCAAAAAAATTAAAAGGCGATGATCAACTTTCGTATTTTGTGCGGTGTTCAAACATTATTAAAAGTGCAGGTAAAGATAAATTGTGTAATGGAAAAGTAGATTTTAAGTAATGCTCCAAATTTGGCCTGGGTTTTGAAATTGTGGTACAATGTGAACGATGTGATCCAAAATATATTTTATCATGTCGAAAAATTGGCAGAATGTATGAACTGAATCGGCGGTTCATTTTAGTTATGCGAATATTGGGCTTGGGTCTTGCTGGATGCAAGAAGTTTTGCGGTTTGATGGATATAAGCAGCTCCCTTTTTAATCAATCAACATACGATTTTTACTTTAGTAAAATACATTAATGTATTGTGACAGTTACTAAGACACTGTTCTCCTCTGCTACTAAAGAAGAAAAACAATCGACGAGTTTTGACAACAACCTTGAAGATACAACAGATGTGACTGTCTCTGGTGATGGGACGTGGAAAAAGCGTAGAAAAGAAAAATTTACTTTACAGAAAGAAAAACTCGCTCTGGAAGAACGAAAGCTGGCTGCATATGTTAGGCGAAAAGTAATAATTTTACTATCTGCAGAGGTATCAATATTTAAATGATAATTTTATTGAAGACTAATTTATTTTTATATAAATTATGTATAATATAATATAAAAATGAATAATTGTAGTTTTCCTAAGGAATCCATATTTAAGTTGATATTTTTAAAGTCCAAATTTCAAACCATAAAGTAAAAAACAGAATTAATTACATCTCGAAATATTAAGAAAAAATTAAAAACTCATTAAAAAAAGAATGTTGTAAAAAAACAACAATTAAGTACAAGGTGAGAAAAACTCGATGTCTCGGCTCTATTATAAAAAGATATAAAAAATGTGGTTTTTGTGTTCTAAGCGAACCAACATCGCTACAATTGGTGACTCCGACGTGATCTAGGAATAACTAAACGAAATTTTACGTCGCCGCGAAATCGAAAAATGAGTATCTCCGACAACATGTTAGCGGAAATTGCGCGAATCGGTGTGAAAGTGCCTCCGTTTATACCTAAACATCCCGACTTGTGGTTTTTGCAACTTGAAAGTCAGTTCAACCTTGCGGGCATAACATCAGACCAAACGAAATACGACCATGCGACATCGAACTTGGACGTCAAATACGCAGTAGAGATGATCGACATCTTAAGGAATCCTCCGAATACTCATCGATACGAGAATTTTAAGCGAGAGCTTATCGCACGCTTATCAAATTCTGCAGAAAGCAAAATACGACAAGTCTTGGAACGCGAAGAAATCGGCGACAGAACTCCTTCACAGAGACACCTTCGTAACCTCGGCGACAAAGTAATTCCAGACAAGCTGCTGCAAACGTTATGGCTAGGACGACTCCCAATGAATATGCAAGATATTCTAGCCACACAGGATCCAGATACAACAAGCCCGGAGTAGTACGCAAAACTCGCGGACAAAATCCACGAAAATTCTGTGTTGCGACAAATATCGACCCTGGAGACGAGCACAATCGACGAACTAAAACATCAGGTTAGTGAGTTAAAAACGCTTGTCGATAAACAATCCATACCGACGAGTCGATGGCTGAATAAATCGCGCGCGAGAAGTCTATCGCGAAAAGACTCAAACTGCGCGAGTGATAGCCCGGAATTATGTTGGTTCCACAACAAATTCGGTGATAAGGCGAAAAAGTGTCGCGATCCTTGTGCACGTTCGGGAAACGCGAAGCAGCGACAGTAACGACGGCCGTTACTACCCATCACCGAAATGGCCGCTTATTCGTGACAGATCTTGTAATTCTTCACGGTAGACCCTCATTGACCGGAAATATTATGTTTTTTTCAATTTATTTAACATTTCTTCGGCCCAGTTTGGAAATATTTAAATTTTTATGGTTTGTTGACAATTTTCTAAATTTAACATTTCTTCGGCCCAGTTTGGAAATATTTAAATTTTTATGGTTTGTTGCCAATTTTAGAAATTTTTTTGCTAAAAACAGGAAATAAATGAGCCAATGTTAGAAGATAATTTAAATGTACTTATTGTCCTTTAAAAATTGTCACTTTATTTAAAATATGCCTTTTGGTTATTTTCATAGTATTAAAAATTTTGGTGGCATGGTGTATTCTTGTGTCTATATATTTTTCACAAAAAGCTCTCAGAAGCTCTATTATGTGATTACAATTATTGGGAAAATTATCAAATTGATGGCCACGCAAATCTTTAAACACGTTTATATTTAAAATTACTGTTTTATTACTCACCACTCTTGGCAAATTTAAGGTAGGAATTGCATCCGGTGTTAAAATACATGAAAATCAAAAAATAAAATAAATAAATAAATATGTCCTAAACCTATTTTTTATCTAATTATTTTCGGTCATGGTACGGTTTCGGGTCTTCTGGTTTTCCCAACTTTTCTTGGTGAAATTACTTTCCTTACGTCCTTAGCTTTCCATTTCTCCAAAAATTTTTCTTCGGAAACTTTTCGTTCTCAACTTATGCCCTTTTTTACCTTGCCGCATTCAACGACTAAATTTACCCTTTCTGTGCTTCCTATACACCACAAACATCATGGATATTTAGATAATTTATTTACTATGTCTATTAGAACAGTTTCATTGTTTTTCTAACAACAAAACATGCATTTTTCACTTATTTTCTTTTGCGATAGTAGTTCAAATGTACGGAGTAGTTCAAATTGATTGAGGGGAGTATGCACGCTCTGTTTATATGACAGAGGGGAAGCGTTTGTGGTCGTTAGAGATGACATATATTCAAATCTCGAAGAACGGCCATTGCTGTTTTGCATTTCGTGCCGTGCACATTGTGAACGAACGATCAAGTGAACAGTGCGCTATTAATTACATTTTTTACGTTTACAGCTTCATTTTCCGACTACTATGGAGTGTCTCCATCGTTCTTGCGAAGGTTGTTCTTTGGGATTGCTGGAATTTCCTAGGATCGGGGAAATGGATAAGTTATTGCCGTTTTTACATCAACATGGGGTGGTGCCGTGCCACTATACTTGTCCACATTGCGGTAAGGTTTTGCTTCCCGTCATGTATCGCGATTCTCTCTTTTTTAGGTGTCAATCCAATAGAAAGCTTGCCAAACGAAAGGTGAAATGTAATATAAAGTTGTCCATTTACAAGGATACATTTTTCGAAGCGACGCATTTGTCCATCGAAAAGGTTTTTCAAGTTGTGCAACTTTATATCACCTATCCACCGCCGCGTTTGGACTTCATTTCCTGTGAACTACAGATTCGTCGAGCTACTCTTGTGGATTGGTTCTCATTTATTCGGGAAGTTTTTATTTATTGGGCCGATTCCAACAGTACCAACCTTGGAGGTGAAGGAAAAATTGTCGAAATTGATGAAGCTAAAATGGGAAAAAGGAAGTACAACAAAGGACGATATCTCGAGGGTCAATGGGTCTTCGGAGGCGTTGAACGTGGCACCCAAGGGAAAAGGTTCTTTGTTGTGGCTGTGCCTGACCGAACAGCTGAAACTCTTCGCAATATTATTAAGGAACGCATATTGCCGGGAACTACTATCATTAGTGACTGCTGGAAGGCGTACCAGGATTTACACGATGATGGTTTCCGGCATTATACTGTTAATCATTCCTTAAATTTTGTAGATCCGGAAACAGGGGCGCATACTCAGAACATCGAGAGAAGATGGGTGGAACTGCGCAAATTGGTGCCAAGGTTCGGTCGTATAACCAAACATTTCGAGGGATATTTGTCCGAAGCACTTTTCATGATCAATTTCTCACAACATCGAGATCGATATCACGCCTTCTGGACAACAGCGGCTACTTTGTACAAGGGGTTGCAACATTCCTCATAACTTTCTTTTCTACTTCGTCTGTTGCTTTCTTCTTTCCATTTCCCTTTTTATTTATGGTTCTTCATTAATGTTTCTCTGCCGTGTTATGCCTTTCTTTTACAGCTATTAATTGTCTTTCCTACTAACAAATACCCATCCCATCCTTTTCCCTGGTGGATATGTTGTCGCCTCTCCGTGGTTCCACTAGAGATGCACATTGTGCATTACCAAAAGACAACTCTTTCATCTTCACCTTCTGCTCTTTATATTTTACATTCCTTTTATGATACATATTACTCATATAATATTTCCTTTCCAGGATAGCGGTCTGTGATTGCTCACATTACTTCTTATTATTCATGTGAGATACATCACACTGATGAGGCTCAATAAGGCCGAAACCGCTTTCATTTCAACTATTCTAATTCCCACGTATCCAACTTGGAACGAAGAACGAATTTCTACGCAAAGTTAGTATGTTGGAAAGTTATTTGTGTCCTTTTAACAATTCGCAGAACGAATTTCCACGCGAGGTTAGTATGTTGAAGTTTCTGTCGTTTTAACAATTCGCTGCGTCATATCCACGCACAAAATTCCACGGAAGGCATCCCTTCACCACGTGAAATACATTTTTTGTTATACTGATTTGTTTCTTTACGTAATTTAATTATAATTTTCAGTTTCAGCTACTTAAAAGTATAAATTTGAATATAGTTGTAATAGTTTTGATTAAATTTTGCACCTTTGTTTTAAGTTTAATATTATCTTCAAAAATATAGTTACAAATTATTACCGGCCGAACTATTATGAGCCTGGGCTCGTAATTTGATTAGATTCATAGAAATATCATTACATAACTTTGTCACGCCACAAGTGTCGCGGATGAAAGTTTCCAACGCCTTTTTATCTACCAAATGCCGATAAGAGTTTTGTTATATGCAAAACTCTCGCCGGGAATTATTTAATTAATTATTATTATTTCATTATACATTAATCATTCAAAATTAAGATCATTCAGAATCATCCAGTTTTATACTTCATGTAAAATTATAATTACTTTTGGGGGCCAATTAAAATAACTAAGTTCAACAATAAAAGAAGTTTCATTTCATCATCAAGGATCACAACAGTATCATGTTTGATTCGGCAACAAGTAAAATTACCAAATTAATGAAGCTTCATCCCCGTCTTTTTCTCAAGTAGTAAAGGTCAAGCTTTGCCTATAAATGACTAAAACCTT
>CM053337.1:18847693-19026039 GCA_028583605.1 Dastarcus helophoroides | reverse complement strand
TCGGGTGCGACCCCATTAAAGAAGCGCCCGGTTTGTTGGAGTTGGCGCGCGATTTAGAGTTGGAGGTCATCGGTGTCAGTTTCCACGTTGGATCCGGTTGTAAAGAGCCCAAAGCTTACCACCGAGCGATTTCGAATTGTCGCGATCTTTTCAACTATGGGGCCACTTTAGGGTACGACTTTCACCTTCTGGATATCGGCGGTGGGTTCCCCGGGGAAAACCTCACTGGTTTGGATGAGGTAATGTGGATCACCGGGGATGAGTCCAGGGGTTAACTGTTGGTGTTAGTTCGCAGATATCATCAATGCTTCCTTGGAGCGCTTCTTTCCGGATCCCAGGGTGCGTGTTATCGCTGAACCGGGGCGGTATTACGTCACTTCCGCGTACACGCTAGTATGTAATATCCATTCCAAGAGGAGCGTGGTCAAACGCAATTCCAGCGGTATGCCCTACGTGCATAACATGTATTATATCAACGATGGGGTATATGGGAGCTTTAACTGTATCTTGTACGATCACCAACATATCGTACCTCAACCAGTTACTAAAAATGGTGATTTGTTCGATTCTTCCACTTTGGCTTCCAGTAGTAGCATCTGGGGACCAACCTGCGACAGTCTCGATCAAGTTGTTGAAGACGTTATGCTTCCGGAAATGGATATCGGCGATTGGATTATTTTCGACAACATGGGGGCTTACACTTTGCCAGTGGCTAGTCCTTTCAATGGATTTCCGGTACCACCAGTTAACGTAATCGCTGATGAAGAAATGTGGTTAGTTAATTACTTAATGCGTTATCTGATGTTGGCCAAAGATGTTTTCACAAGTTAATCAGATTTAGTCAACGATTTTTAAGAAATAATTTCTAAACAAATTAACTAGAGATAAATAATAGAGACGAGCGAAACTAAATTTTTGGCTGCAACTGAAACCGAATTTCTATTCTGGTTTCGGTCAAAACCAGAACCGAAACACATTGCATTTAATATACACATACAATCAAACGAAAACAGTAACAAGCACCAAAAATTTAAATGTTTAGTAGCTAATTTAGATATTACCTTAACTAAGTAGTTATTAGTTAAATAGTTGCATAAAAAACTAGTCGTATATTCAGAGGCGAAACTAAGAAAACTAAAAAAATGTCCAATGATTTCGTAAACTCTTTATAATTTAAACTTGAACTTTGTACTTTTTTTTAGTAATTTAAACTTTGTACAGTTTTTTAATCATTTAAACGTTGTGCGTTTTTTTTTAATAATTTAAATTTTGTACGTTTTTTTAATAATTTAAACTTTAAATTTAAAAAAAGGGTAAATATAAGGAACTGTTCGAGTTCACTATCAGGTCTTGATAGCTCCGATAAATGAAACGCGTTTTTACGAAAACTTGATGAACTTTAATTAACTGAATTGACATAGGCGAGATCTGGGATGCAATTCTTTTTTACAAAATCTACAGACTACTTGAAAACACCAAATTTTAGACCCACATGTGCTCTATTGTTAGAATAGGGTCGCTGGTCAGTCCACATGCTTTCGGTGGTCAAGTGGCGATCTAAAGATTTCTTACACTAAAATCTTACGATAGCTAACAGGAACCATTATTTAAATATCAAAAAAAAAAGGGAAAGGGGGTCAAACTTTCTAGTTTAATTTAAGATTTTAAAAAATATATAACCAGTTTCGGAATTTTTTAGAGGAAATTAAAGTTTTGAAAAAAAATATCTGTAGTTCCAGGGTAGAAGTGCTTAACAAAGCTAAAACAAAGCTCGTTCTGTAATAAATAATAAAAACTTAAGAGTGCATGTTTGTAAAATTTCCTTTATTTCATAAACTGAGCACTGGGCAAGGTTCATCCCCCCAGAATCGTGAAGTGTAACATGCAACATTGGCATAATCCATTCTCTCAAAAACTTGACTAGAGCAGTTTTACCCTGAAACCACAGAAATAAATTTACCAATCTTCGAGCACGTTTTTGTGAAAAATTTTTAAATGGCGCCTATTTATTCCGTTTTTATTGTTTATTTATTTTTATTAAACGTGTGTCGTCAGACTGCTTACTTAAGGTTTGTTTTAGGTCTCTACTGAAGGATATACTACCCGATGATGATTATCAATATCCGGTGTTGCCGCAGCTCCATGATGGTTTGACGCCTGCTAACCAGGAAAATTTCAATGTCGACATGACTACGATTATTAGCTTTTGACATCTTTCCAAATTTATTCGATTGCATGCAAATTTTGTACCCTTTTTTTTGTAATTATGTCACTCGAGTTACATTTTGTTATGTGCTTTTGTGTTAATTCGTCTAAGCAAGGGGGCAGACTTCTAAATAGTCTCTGACAATTATTAGTTTTATGTTAATATATGGGAAATATTAGATGACCTAAATAAAATATATATTCAGAAAAAATATGTATTTATTGAATTTTCCTCTCAAGTGTTTGGTTTATTTGGTTTTTTCTTTTGGTTGAACTAAATAACTGGAATCTTTTGGAGTGTGTTGTCTAATTTTAAATTTGTCTTCCTCCCAAGTGTTTGGTTTATTTGGTTTTTCTTTTGGTTGAACTAAATAACTGGAATTTTTGGGAGTGTTTTGTCTAATTTTAAATTTGTCTTCCTCTCAAGTGTTTGGTTTATTTGGTTTTTCCTTTGGTTGAACTAAATAACTGGAATCTTTCAGAGTGCGTTGTCCAATTTTGAATTTTTCTTTCTCTCAAGTATTTGGTTTATTTGGTTTTTTCCTTTGATTTTAACTAAATAACTGGAATCTTCGAAGTGTGTTGTCTTATTTTAAATTTTAGCTTTGAAACTGTAGTTAATTACCTCAAGATTTTTACTAATTCTTTTCGCAAAATAGTAGCAATTGTCAATTTAAATTTGACTTCTTTTAATTTCACCTTCACAGACTATTAATCTCCAAATTTTGACTTTACATACAAAAATTGAGACTTAAAATAGCATTTTTAATTTGTTAGACATCTTGCTTTGAAATTAAGTTATGTCCTTTTTGTGAACATTTTTGTTCGAAAATTAGCTGAAATTTCAATATTAATTCGTTTCGAAAGAGCCAATTTGACTTTTTTATTTTCTTTCATCTATAAATGTTCCTTTTAATGTGGAAATTCTTTTTTTACTCGCAACACTGGCTCCATATCTCCGAATAGCTTAGGGCCTCATCAAGTCTAAATCCGGCCATGCCTAGATTTGACTTTTTCCTTTGATTTTTGAATTTATTGACTTCAAATTACTAGATCATGGAATTATCAACTATATACTGAAAGCGAGAGTTTTATTTTACTTAAAACTGTCGATATTTGGAACTTTTTCATTCAAAATTTAGCTCATTTTCTCGGAAACTTATATATTAACATATTTAATTTTTTTTTCTTAAAATATCTTCTCTAAATCGCTATTTCAGATTAATTCAAAAATTTGGTTTCTCGAAATGTCGATTTTTTTGTGAAAAAATTTTAATGTTACTGCTTTAGATAACATTTTGAAATCAAGCGACAAAATTTATAGAATTTTTCGTTTTATAGATTGCCGAAAATATTGACTATTTTCCCAAAATTCAAGGTTTCATCTTGTATTTTCTGAAATTACCTAAATTTTATTTTAATTTTATCTTTTTGTTCTAAGCCATTGTTCTCTAAACATTTTCAATTTAGCCTCAAATCAGACTCGAAAATTTAATATTTTTCGCAAATCTAACTGTTTTTAAATTACATTTTTTTAAAACATTTCAATTCTTATTGAAAATTTGAATATTTTAAAAGTTTCAGTTTTTTGGAGATTTGATTTTATTTAATTCGAAAATTGAAATACAAATCTTGTCCCCTGAAACCAAAAAAGGTTAAAAAAACACAACAAAGGTAGCTCTAACTCGTTTCGATAGCCAAGCTATCATCAGGGAGATATCTCTTTGAAACCAAAAAAGCTATCATCTTCAGAGAGATATCTCTCTGAAGATGATAGCTTGTCTCTAGAAACGCGTTAGAGCAACCTTTGTTGTGTTTTTTAATCTTTCTTGGTTTCTGGGGACAAGATTTATATTTCAATTTTCGAATTAACTAAAATCAAACCCCCAAAATGTCGATGTCTGCAAAAGTTGAAACTTTTAAAATATTCAAATTTTCTGAAGATGATAGCTCTTTTGGTTTCAGGAAGATATTTCTCTGATGATAGCTTGGCTATCGAAATGAGTTAGAGCTACCCTTGTTGTGTTTTTTTAATCTTTCTTGGTTCTTAGGGACAAGATTTCTATTTCAATTTTTGAAGATAACCAAGGACCAGAAATTGCGAAAAAATGTTTTGAAATTTTTTTTCTTTCAAAAACCCTGTACATTTGACACTCGAAAATTCTTTTAAATTTGGGCTTTTCAGTTTAAACTTGAAACTGCTTTCAAAATAAAAACTCTAAAATCGAAATTTAATTAAATCTCGAATTCGTTCAACACAAAAAATTCACAATTTAGAAGGTCAGAACTTTTAAAAATTCGAGATTTTCAGCAACAGCCAAATTTGTCGAAAAAGTTTTAAAAAAAAGCAAACAGAAAGATCAAAATTTTCGAAAGAAGTCAAAATTTTGAACAACGGCGACCTTTGGAAAACGTGCAAATTCTGAAAAATATCAAGACCTCAAAAATAAATTGTAATTTTGATGATAAAAGGTCGAAATTTTGACGACTCGGAAATATTAAAAAAAATCGAGATATATCTCTGAAGATGGTAGCTTGACTATCGAAACTCGTTACAGCAACCTTTGTTGTATTTTTAATCTTTCTTGGTTTCAGGGGACAAGATTTGTATTTCAATTTTTGAAGTTAACCAAGGACCAGTTCGTTCCACCAAAATTTATTTAATTGGACTTTGTTCAAAACTTTGACTGTTTTTTTTTAATTTTGGCTCTAAAAAGGATGACTTCTTTGGAAAGTCTGCCTTCGATTTTCATTGAAAATTCTTAAATATCGAGATATATTTGTGAAGATGGTAGCTTGGCTATCGAAACTCGTATTTTTAATTTTTCTTGGTTTCAGGGGACAAGGTTTGCATTTCAATTTTTGAAGATAACCAAGGACCAGTCCGTTCCACCAAAATTTATTTAATTGGACTTTGTACAAAACTTTGACTGTTTTTTTTTTAATTTTGGTTCTCTAAAAATGATGACTTCTTTAAAAAGTTTGCCTTCGATTTTCATTGAAAATTCTTAAATATTTTTCCACTTTAAGCATTTCGTCTTTATATTTTGAAAACTTCGAAACTTTTTCACTTTTTTTTAGTTTCCACTTTTTTCAAATGTTTACTTATTAATCGCAAGACTTTTTCAATTTCGTCTTTCCTTTAGGATTTCGATCTTTTTTTTGAATTCTGAATTTTTTGAAAATGTTTACACAAAATTTCGATCTTTTCTCAAAATTGTGATTTTGATTTATTTATGAATTTGATCATGTTGAAGAACTGACTTGAAAATGTCTGCTCTTTTTTTTTTAATTTTCACTTTAGTCCAACTTTTGACAGTTTCTCAAAGTTTTGGCCCTTTTGGCCCAGACGCAATTTTTGCAAATTGCGTCTGTTTTTTTCAAAAATTTCGACTTTTTCTCGAGGTTTCGATTTTTATGTAGTAAATTGAACTTTTAAAATTCGATTTTTTAATTTTTCCTTTTTTGACAAATCGATTTTTTTTCAAAATTTCGACATATTATTTATTTTTTCAGAATTTTTACATATTTTTGAAAATTTCGACCTTTTATCATCAAAATTTCGACTTTTTCTTAAAGCTATAACTTGTTCCATAATTTGATATTTTTGGAAAATTTCTCCCTTTTTTCAAAATTTCGACTTCTTGTACAAATTTTGACACAAAGCTTTTTCCTCAAAATTTCGATTTTTTTTTCAAGATTTTGGTTTGGTTTTTCAAAATTTTCACTTTTTCGACCTTTTATCATCAAAATATTAATTTTCTTCCAAATCTGTAACTTTTTCTTAGTTTGATTTTTTTTGGAAAAGTTCTCCCTTTTTTCAGGATTTGGACCTCTTGTAAAAATTTTGACACAAAGCTTTTTTTTCAAAATTTCGATTTTTCTTCAAGGCTTTGCCTTGGTTTTTTAGAATGTTCACGTTTTTTGAAAGTTTCAACCTTTTGTCATAAAAATTTTAACTTTTTTCCAAATCTGTAACTTTCTTCAGTTTGATTTTTTTTGAAAAATTACTCTATTCAGGATTTCGACCTCTTGCAAAAATTTCGACACAAAGCTTCTTCCTCAAAATTTCGATTCTTTTTTCAAGATTTTGGTTTGGTTTTTCAGAATTTGCACCTTTTTGAAAGTTTCGACCTTTTATCATCAAAATTTTAACTTTTTTCCAAACCTGTAACTTTTTTCAGAGTTTGATTTTTTTCGGAAAACTCCCTTATTTCAGGATTTCGACTTCTTGTAAAAATTTTGACAAAACTTTTTCCTCAAAATTTCGATTTGTTTTCAAAGTTTTGGTTTGGTTTTTTAGAATTATCACGGTTTTTTTGAAAGTTTCGACCTTTTATCATCAAAATTTTAACTTTTTTCCAAATCTGTAACGTTTTTCAGAGTTTGATTTTTTTGGAAAAATTTTCCCTTTTTTTTCAGTTTTTCGACCTCTTGTAAAAATTTTGACACAAAGCTTTTTCCCCAAAATTTCGATTCTTTTTTCAAGATTTTGGTTTGGTTTTTCGCAATTTTCACCTTTTTGAAAGTTTATAACGTTTATAACAAAAATTGTAAAGGATAAAATTTGACAACTTTAGTAACGAATATTTTCTCATATGCCCAAGAGTTGGTAAATATTTTACGATCAAAGTTACAAAAAATGGTTTTTTTTTATTATCCCGGTTTCTATAGCTTCTATGATGTTAACGTTTATAACAAAATTTGTAGAACATAAAATTTGTGACAAATTTTGTACAAATATTTTCCCATATGCCCAACAGTTAGTAAATTATTTAAGATCAAATTTACAAAAATTGGTTTTTTTCGATTATCTCGGTTACTGCGACTTCAATGATGTTAACATTTATTATAACATTTGTAGAGCATAAAATTTGCCACAAGTTTTGTAACAGACATTTTTTCATATGGTCAACCGTTAGTAAAGTATTCAAGGTCAAAGTTTTTAAAATCATTTTTTTGCTATTATATCGGTTTCTGTAGCTTGTAAGATGTTAACGCTTATAATAGAAATTGTAAAGCAAATAATTTGCGACAACTTTTGTAACAAATATTTTCCCATATGCCTAACAGCTAGTAAATTATTTAGGTTCAAATTTACAAAAATTGCGCACCTACCTACTGCGCACCTACCTACAGCGCATTTACCTAATGCGCACTTACCTATTGCGCACCTACCTACTGCGCACCTAACTTTTGCGCATCTACCTACAGCGCACCTAACTACTGCGCACCTACCTACTGCACACCTTCCTATTGCGCATAACCCTGGAACACCTACATACTGCGCACCTACCTACTGCGCAACTACCTACAGCGCAATTACCTACTGCGCACCTACCTACTGCGCACTTACCTACTGCGCACCCACCTACTGCGCATCTACCTTCTGCGCACCTACCTACTGCGCACCTACATACTACGCACCTACCTACTGCGCACCTACCCACTGCGCACCTATCTATTGCGCATCTACCTTCTACGCACCTACCTACTGCTCACCTACCCACAGCGCAACCACACACTGCGCACCTACTCACTGCGCACCTACCTACTGCGCACCTACTTACTGCGCAACTACCTTCTGCGCAACTACCTACTGCGCACCTACTTACTGCGCACCCACCTACTGCGCACCTACCTACTGCGCACCCACCTACTGCGCATTTACCTTCTGCGCATTCACCTACTGCGCACCTACCTACTGCGCATCTACTTACCACACACCAACCCACTGCGCACCTACCCACTGCGCACCTTCTTACCGCGCACCTACCTACTGCGCACCTACCTACTGCGCACTTACCCACAGCGCACCTACCTACTGCGCACCTACCTTCTGCGCACCTACCTACTGCGCACCTAGTGACTGCGCTCCTACCCACTGCGCATCTACTTACTGCGCACCTACACACTGCGCACCTACTCACTGCGCACCGATTCACTGCGCACCTACTTACTGCGCAACTACCTACCGTGCAACTACTTACTGCGCACCTACCTACTGCGCACCTGCCTACTGCGCACCCACCTACTGCGCATCGACTTTCTGCGCACTCTCCTACTGCGCACCTACCTACTGCGCACCTACCCACTGCGCACCTACCTACTGCGCACCTACCTACTGCGCACTTACCTACTGCGCACCTACCCACTGCGCATCTACTTACTGCGCACCTTCACACTGCGCTCCTACTCACTGCGCACCTACCTACTGCGCACCTACCTACTGCGCACCAACACTGCAACTTCAAAGATGTTAACATTTATTATAAAGGTTGTAGAGCATAAAATTTGCCACAAGTTTTGTTTAAGACATTTTTTTATATGGTCAACCGTTAGTAAATTATTCAAGGTCAAATTTCCTAAAAATCAGTTTTTTTGCAATTATCTCGGTTTCTATAGCTTCTATGATGTTAACGTTTATAATAAAAATTGTAAAGTATAAAATTTGACAACTGCAGTAACAATTATTTTTTCATATGCACAACAGTAAATTTTTTACGATCCAATTTAAAAAAACTGTTTTTTTTTTCGATTATCTCGGTTTCTATAGCTTCTATGATGTCACCGTTTACAACAAAAATTGTAAAGCATAAAACTTGACAACTTTAGTAACAAATATTTTCTCATATGCAGTAGATTTTTTAAGATCAAAGTTACAAAAATTGATTTTTTGCAATTATCTCGGTTTCTAAAGCTTCAATGATGTTAACGTGTATAATAGGATTTGTGGACCATGAAATTTGCCACAAGTTTTGTTTGAGGCATTTTTTCATATGGTCAACCGTTAGTAAGTTATTCAAGGTCAAAATTCCTAAAAATCAGTTTTTTGCAATTATCGCGGTTTCTATAGCTTCTATAATGTTAACGTTTATTATAAAATTTGTAGAGTATAAAATTTGCCACAAGTTCTGTTAAAGACATTTTTTTATATGTTTAACCGTTAGTACATAATTCAAGGTAAAAATTCCTAAAAATCAGTATTTTGCAGTTATCTTGGTTTCTATAGCTTCAATGACGTTAACGTTTATAATAAAATTTGTGGAGCATAAAATTTGCCACAAGATTTGTTCAGGTCCTTTTTTTATATTGTTAACCGTCACTAAATTATTCAAGGTCAAATTTCCTAAAAATCAGTTACTACTATCAGCTACTGCGCACCTACCTTTTGTGCATCTACCTACAGCGCACCTAACTACTGCGCACCTACCTACTGCACACCTTCCTATTGCGCATAACCCACTGCGCACCTACATACTGCGCACCCACCTACTGCGCAACTACCTACTGCGCAACTACCTACTGCGCACCTACCTACTGCACACTTAGCTACTGCGCACCCACCTACAGCGCATCTACCTTCTGCGCACCTACCTATTGTGCACCTACCTACTACGCACTTACCTACTGCGCACCTACCCACTGCGCACCTACCTATTGCGCATCTACCTTCTGCGCACCTACCTACTGCGCACCTATCCACTGCGCTCATACCTACTGCGCATCTACTTACTGCGCACCCACACACTGAGCACCTACTCACTGCGCACCTACTTACTGCGCACCTACTTACTGCGCAACTACCTTCTGCGCAACTACCTACTGCGCACCTACCAACTACGCACCTATCTATTGCGCATCTACCTACTGCGCACCTTCTTACTGCGCACCCACCTACTGCGCACCTACCTACTGCGCACCTACTCACTGCGCACCTACCTTTTGCACATCTACCTACAGCGCACCTAACTACTGCGCACCTACCTACTGCACACTTTCCTATTGCGCATAACCCACTGCGCACCTACCTACTGCGCAACTATTTACTGCGCAATAACCTACTGCGCATCTACCTACTGCACACTTACCTACTGCGCACCCACCTACAGCGCATCTACCTTCTGCGCACCTACCTACTGCGCACCTACCTACAGCGCACCTACCTACTGCGCACCTACTCACTGCGCACCTACCCACTGCGCATCTACCTTCTGCGCACCTACCTCCTGCGCACCTACCCACTGCGCTCATACTCACTGCGCATTTACTTACTGCGCACCTACTTACTGCGCACCTACTTACTGCGCAACTACCTTCTGCGCAACTACCTACTGCGCACCTATCTATTGCGCACCTACTTATTGCGCACCCACCTACTGCGCACCTACCTAGTGCGCACCTACCTACTGCGCATTTACCTTCTGCGCACCTACCTACTGCACACATACCTACTGCGCATCTACCTACTGCGCACCTACCCACTGCGCACCTACCTACTGCGCACCTACTTGCCGCGCACCTCCCTTCTGCGCACCTACCTACTGCGCACCTATCCACTGCGCACCTACCTACTGCGCACTTACCTACTGCGCACCTACCCACTGCGCTCCTACCCACTGCGCTCCTACCCACTGCGCATCTACCTACTGCGCACCTACTTACTGCGCACCTACCTACTGCGCACCTACCTACTGCGCACCTACCTACTGCGCATTTACCTTCTGCGCACCTACCTACTGCGCACATACCCACTGCGCACCTACCCACTGCGCACCTACCTACTGCGCATCTATTTGCCGCGCACCTACCTTCTGCGCACCTACATACTGCGCACCTATCCACTGCGCACCTACCTACTGCGCACTTACCTACTGCGCACCTACCCACTGCGCTCCTACCCACTGCGCATCTACTTACTGCGCACCTACTCACTGCGCACCTACCTACTGCGCACCTACCTACTGCGCACCTACCTACTGCGCACCTACCTACTGCGCACCAACACTGCAACTTCAAAGATGTTAACATTTATTATAAAGGTTGGAGAGCATAAAATTTGCCACAAGTTTTGTTTAAGACATTTTTTTTATATGGTCAACCGTTAGTAAATTATTCAAGGTCAAATTTCCTAAAAATCAGTTTTTTTGCAATTATCTCGGTTTCTACAGCTCCTATGATGTTAACGTTTATAATAAAAATTGTAAAGCATAAAATTTGACAACTGCAGTAACAATTATTTTTTCATATGCCCAACAGTAAATTTTTTAGGATCAAATTTACAAAAATTGGTTTTTTGCAATTATCTCGGTTTCTATAGCTTATATGATGTTAACGTTTATAATAGAAATTGTAAAGCATAAAATTTGACAACTTCAGGAACAAATATTTTTTCATATGCCCAACAGTAAATTTTTTAGGATCAAATTTACAAAAACTGTTTTTTTTTTCGATTATCTCGGTTTCTATAGCTTCTATGATGTCACCGTTTACAACAAAAATTGTAATGCATAAAACTTGACAACTTTAGTAACAAATATTTTCTCATATGCAGTAGATTTTTTAAGATCAAAGTTACAAAAATTGATTTTTTGCAATTATCTCGGTTTCTATAGCTTCTATGATGTTAACGTGTATAATAGGATTTGTGGACCATAAAATTTGCCACAAGTTTTGTTTGAGGCATTTTTTCATATGGTCAACCGTTAGTAAATTATTCAAGGTCTAAATTCCTAAAAATCAGTTTTTTGCAATTATCTCGGTTTCTATAGCTTCTATGATGTTAACGTTCATAATAAAATTTGTAGAGCATAAAATTTGCCACAAGTTTTGTTTAAGCCATTTTTTTATATGGCCAACCGTTAGTAAATTATTCAAGGTCAAACTTCCTAAAAATCAGTTTTTTGCAATTATCTCGGTTTCTATAGCCTCTATGATGTTAACGTTTATAATAAAATTTGTAGAATATAAAGTTTGCCACAACTTCTTTAGAAACATTTTTTTATATGGTTAACCGTTAGTACATTATTCAAGGTCAAAGTTCCTAAAAATCAGTTTTTTGCAATTATCTTGGTTTTTATAGCTTCTATGATGTTAACGTTTACAACAAAATTTGTAGAGCATAAAATTCGGTTTGCCACAAATTTAGCAAATGACATTTTTTTAAATGGTCAACCGTTAGTAAAAAATTCAAGGTCAAAGATCCTAAAATTCAGTTTTTTGCAATTATCTCGGTTTCTATTTTCTATTATGTTAACGATAATAATAAAATTTGTAAAGCATAAAATTTGCCACAAGTTTTGGTAAAAACATTTTTTTATATGGTCAACCGTTAGTGTATTATTCAAGGTCAAATTTCCCAAAAATCATTTTTTTGCAATTATCTCGGTTTCTATAGCTTCTATGGTGTTAACGTTTATAATAAAATTTGTAGAGCATAAAATTTGCAACAAGTTTTGTTTAAGACATTTTTTATATGGTCAACCGTTAGTAAATTATTCAAAGTCAAAATTCTTAAAAATCAGTTTATTGCAATTATCTTCGTTTCTATAGCTTCTATAATATTAACGTTTACAACAAAATTTGTAAAGCATAAAGTTTGATTTGCCACAAGTTTAGCAAATGACATTTATTGATATGGTCAACCGTTAGTAAATAATCCATGGTCAAAGTTCCTAAAAATCAGTTTATTGCAATTATCTCGGATTCTATTTTCTATTATGTTAACGTTAATAATAATATTTGTTAAGCATAAAATTTGCCACTAGTTTTGTTTGAGACATTTTTTCATATGCTCAACCGTTAGTTATTCAGGGTCAAAATTCCTAAAAATCAGTTTTTTGCAATTATCGCGGTTTCTATAGCTTCTATAATGTTAACGTTTATTATAAAATTTGTAGAGTATAAAATTTGCCACAAGTTCTGTTAAAGACATTTTTTTATATGTTTAATCGTTAGTACATAATTCAAGGTCAAAATTCCTAAAAATCAGTTTTTTGCAATTATCTTGGTTTCTATAGCTTCAATGACGTTAACGTTTATAATAAAATTTTAGGAGCATAAAATTTGCCACAAGTTTTAAAAGGGATATTTTTTTATATGGTTAACCGTTACTAAATTATTCAAGGTCAAAATTCTTAAAAATCAGCTTTTTGCAATTATCTCGGGTTCTATAGCTTCTATGATGTTAACGTTTATAATGAAATTTCTAAAGCATAAAATTTGCCACAAGTTTTGTAAAAAGAAACTTTTTTATAAGGTCAACCGTTAGTAAATTATTCAAGGTCAAATTATCTTAAAATCAGTTTTTTGCAATTATCTCGGTTTCTATAGCTTCTATCGTGTTAACGTTTATAATAAAAATTGTAAAGCATAAAATTTGACAACTTTAGTAACAAATATTTTCTCATATGCCCAACAGTTAGTAAATTTTTTTAGATCAAATTTACAAAAACTGTTTTTTTTTCGAGTATTTCGGTTTCTATAGCTTCTATGATGTTAACGTTTACAACAAAAATTGTAAAGCCTAAAATTTGACAACTTTAGTAACAAATATTTTCTCATATGCCGAACAGTTAGTACATTTTTTAAGATCAAATTTACAAAAATTGATTTTTTGCAATTATCTCGGTTTGTATAGCTTCTATGATGTTAATGTTTTTAATAAAATTTGTAGAGCATAAAATTTGCCACAAGTTTTGTATAAGGCATTTTTTCATATGGTGAACCGTTAGTAAATTATTCAAGGTCAAAATTCTTAAAAATCAGCTTTTTGCAATTATCTCGGGTTCTATAGCTTCTATGATGTTAAGGTTTATAATAAAATTTGTAAAGCATAAAATTTGCCACAGGTTCTGTTAAAAAAACTTTTTTATAAGGTCAACCGTTAGTAAATTATTCAAGGTCAACTTTCCCAAAAATCAGTTTTTTGCAATTATCTCGGTTTCTATAGCTTCTATGATGTTAACGTTTATTATAAAATTTGTAGAGCATAAAATTTGCCACAAGTTTTGTCAAAAAACTTTTTTTATATGGTCAACCGTTACTTAATTATTCAAGGTCAAATTTCCTAAGAATCAGTTTTTTGCAATTATCTCGGTTTCTATAGCTTCTATGATGTTGACGTTTATAACAAAATTTGTAGAACATAAAATTTGTGACAAATTTTGTAACAAATATTTTCCGATATGCCCAACAGTTAGTAAATTTTTTAAGATCAAATTTACAAAAATTGGTTTTTTTCGATTATCTCGGTTACTGCAATGATGTTAACATTTATTATAACATTTGTAGAGAATAAGAATTGTTACAAGTTTTGTAACAGACATTTTTTTATATGGTCAACCGTTAGTAAAGTATTCAAGGTCAAAATTTTTAAAATCATTTATTTGCAGTTATCTCGGTTTCTGTAGCTTGTAAGATGTTAACGTATATAATAGAAATTGTAAAGCAAAAAATTTGCGACAACTCTTGTAACAAATATTTTCTCATATGCCTAACAGCCAGTAAATTATTTAAGATCAAATTTACAAAAACGGCGCACCTACCTACTGCGCACCTACCTACAGCGCATTTACCAAATGCGCACCTACCCACTGCGTGCCCACCTATTGCGCACCTACCTACTGCGCACCTACCTTTTGCGCACCTACCTACAGCGCACCTAACTGCTGCGCACCTACTCACTGCGCACTTACCTATTGCACACCAACATATTGCGCACCTACTTACTGCGCAACTACCTACTGCGCAACTACCTACTGCGCACCTACCTACTGCGCACCTACCTACTGCGCACCCACCTACTGCGCATCTACCTATTGCGCACCTACCCACTGCGCACCTACCCACTGCGCACCTACATACTGCGCACCTACCTACTGTGCAACTATCTACTACGCAACTACCTTCTGCGCACCTACCTACTGCGCACCTACCTACTGCGCACCTACCTACTGCGCACTCACCTACTGCGCATCCACCTTCTGCGCACCTACCTACTGCGCACCTTTCTACTGCGCACCTAACTACTGCGCACCTACCTACTGCGCACCTAATTACTGCGCACCTACCTACTGCGCACCTACCTACTGCGCACCTACCTACTGCGCACATATCTACTGCGCACCTACCCACTGCGCTCCTACCCACTGCGCATCTACTTGCTGCGCACCTACACACTGTGCACCTACTCACTGCGCACCTACCTATTGTGCACCTACCCACTGCGCACTTACATATTGCGCAACTACCTACTGCGCGACTATTTACTGCGCATCTACCTACTGGGCACTTACCTACTGCGCATCTACCATCTGCGCACCTACCTACTGCGCACCCACCTACTGCGCACCTACTCATATCTTTACTGACATATAAGTATTATTTATAAGTTAATTCTTTCATTCTGGTGTCTAAATGAAGTAAAATTTACATTTAAAAAAAGTCAATTCAATAAACCACCAAATTTGGAACATTCTTGAACAGGCCGAACTTGATTTTTAAGAACTCCTCTTTCTTGATAATTTCTTAAGAGCAAAAAAATACCTAGTACTAAGACGAAAGTGTTACTAAACATTTTGTCAATCATAATTATTTGAGCGACATTTTATCTAACATATGGATCGGCAGGAGGGAAGGTGTAGAGAGGTTAATCATTTGGTTTTTTTATCGCCCCACACTTCTTCATATTGTTGTCCAATTGATTAGTAAAATTCACATGGAAATTAAAATTATTTGAATTGAATTTTTGTTTATAGGAATGTCTCGAAAAATATCAATGATAATGTCAGTTACATATCATCTAACTATGATGATTTTAAAAAAATTGGCGATGACTTCATAATTCGAAATCCAAAAATTATCGAATGTCTACAATTTGCAAAAAAAATTATTGGTAAAATTTATATATCAGAATCGAACGCTTCTATAATTTTATTTATAATTTTAGCCATTTTGCTCAAAACGTCAATCTTTTTCTCAAATTTTAAATTTTTTCAAAATCCAGTTTTTCGAAACTTTCGATTTTTATCTTGAAAGTCGTTTTTTTCTCGAAATTTCGATATTTATCTTAAAATGTCACTTCTTTTCAAAATTTTGATTTTTTATTTTCAAAATTTATTTAGTTTTTCGAAACTTTCGATTTTTACCTTGAGAATCGTCTTTGTCAAAATTTCGTTGTTTTTTACAAAATTCAGTTATTTGAAACTTTCGATTTTTACCTTGAAAGTCTTCTTTTTCTGGAAATTTCGATATTTTTCTTAAAATGTCACTTTTTCTCGAAATTTTGATTTTTTATTTTCAAAATTTATTTATCTTTTCTAAACTTTCGATTTTTACCTTGAAAATCGTTTTTTCTCAAAATTTTGTTATTTTTCTCAAAATGTCAATCTTTCTCTAAAATTTTTAATTTTTTAAAAAATTCAGTTTTTCGAAACTTTCCATTTTTACCTCGTAAGCCGTTTTTTTCTCGAAATTTAGATATCTTTCTTGAAATGTCACTTTTTCTCAAAATTTTGATTTTATTATTTTCAAAATTTATTTATTTTTTCGACTTTCGATTTTTACCTTGAAAATCGTTTTTTCTCAAAATTTCGCTATTTTTCTCGAAATGTCGATCTGTTTCTCAAATTTTTAATTTTTTTAAAAATTCAGTTTTTCGAAACTTTCTATTTTTATCTTGAAAGTCGTTTTTTTCTCGAAATTTTGATATTTTTCAAAATGTCTCTATTTCTCAAAATTTTGATTTTTTATGTTCAATATTTATTTAGTTTTTTTTTTCGAAACTTTCGATTTTTATCTTGAAAATCGTCACTACTCAAAATTTTGATTTTTATTTTCAAAATATATTTAGTTTTTCGACTCGATTTTTACCTTGAAAATCATCTTTTTCTCAAAATGTAAATCTTTTCTCAAATTTTTAAATTTTTTTCAAAATTCAGTTTTTCGAAGCTTTCGATTTTTACCTTGAAAATCGTCTTTTTCTCGAAATGTCGATATTTTTCTAAAAATGTCACTTTTTCTCAAGATTTTGATTTTTTATTTTCCAAATTTATTTATTTTTTCGAAACTTTCGATTTTTATTTTGAAAATCGCCTTTTTGTCAAAATTTCGTTATTTTTCTCCAAATGTCAATCTTTTTTTCAAATTTTTAAATTTTTTCAAAATTCAGTTTTTCGAAACTTTCGATTTTTACCTTGAATAACGTCTTTTTCTCAAAATGTCAACTTTTTCTCAAATTTTTAATTTCTTTTCAAAGTTTTTCGAAACTTAATTTTTCCTTGAAAGGCGTCTTTTTCTCGAAATTTCGATATTTTTCTCAAAATGTCAATTTTTTCCTCAAAATTTTGATTTATTTTCAAAATTTATTTATTTTTTCGAAACGTTCGGTTTTTACCTTGAAAGTCGTCGCTGAATTTAAAATGAAACTTGATATCTCAATCTTAAAATAAAATATCGATGTTTTCTTGAAAGTTTGATATTTTTTTAAGAAGTTTTTTTGCATTATCGAATTTAATCTTTTCAAATATTCAAAAATCTTTTAAAATGAAGTTTATTTTGCAGTTTCGAAGTCAAAGAGTGCCAGACTCTCACTAGAGCGTCTCTACATTAGGGAAGAGGTGCTAATATAACAAAAACTCCTTGAAAATGGCAGTATGTATATTATATAATTATGTATATATAGAGTGCATTTTACAATCGTAATACATACAGTGTTTCATCACCTAATAAAAGGGGGCCAACAAAATTTCGAAATAAAATCCACAGAAACGCTATTTCCGAAAAAAACGACGGTTCCAAACAAATCGAATAAAAACAAGTGATGCTTCAACAATGTATAAATAAATAATTTGCTTAGGAATTACACAGCTTAAATAATTAGGTCTTTATAGCTGAAGGAATTCGTCCGTTTAGGTTAATATTTTTTCAGAAGTTCGCAATTAAAAAGTACATCTGATTACAATATTGTAAACTACCGATCTAGACACGAAATACGTGGCGTTTTCAGCTTAAATTCATACGTCATACCTGGCGGGCATAAATTATCAACTAGATAAATAAAATAAATAAAAAAATAGATCGTTACACTTCAATGGCAAGCGGCAAAAAAATCAGTCTTTTACGAGGAAGTACAGTGCACGGTGGGTCCTAATTAAAAAAAAAATAAGTTAATCTAAACGTCAAGTCTTGGATGGGAATCGCCGTTTACGATTTTGAATAACGCCGATTACAATTTTGAATAACGCCGATTACAATTTTGAACAAAACAGTTCGTTAATACAATGGAATCTCTTACTGGACAATAATTATAAAAATATCACATTTGAGGTTATGTTTTAGAAGTCTAGCGCATCAAAAACGCGAGTTGTCGGTGTCCTAAAAAAAATACGAGCTACTAGTGCTCTCACTTGTCGATCTATTGCTCATGCAAGCTCTTCGACTGCTTCCATGAGCCATCAGTTGACTGCTTTCGTGAGCTGCAGTTGATTGCTTCCATGAGCTCCAATCGACTGCTTTTATGAGCCATCGGTTGACTGCTTTCAGGAGCCATCAGTTGACTGCTTTCATGAGCCATCAGTTGATTGCTTTCATGAGCCATCAGTTGACTGCTTTCGTGAGCTGCAGTTGATTGCTTCCATGAGCTCCAATCGACTGCTTTTATGAGCCATCGGTTGACTGCTTTCAGGAGCCATCAGTTGACTGCTTTCATGAGCCATCAGTTGACTGCTTTCATGAGCCATCAGTTGACTGCTTCCATGAGCTGTCAGTTGATTGCTATCATGAGCTGTAAGTTTGCTTTCAAGAGCTGTCAGTTGACTGGTTTCGTGAGCTGTCAGTTGATGTTTTCATAAGCCATCAGTTGATTGCTTTTAGGAGCCGTCAGTTGATTGCTTTCATGAACCATCAGTTGACTGCTTTCATGAGCCATCAGTTGACTGCTTTCATGAGCGATCAGTTGACTGCTTTCATGAGCTGCAGTTGACTGCTTCCATGAGCTGTCAGTTGATTGCTATCATAAGCTGTTAGTTTGCTTTCAAGAGCTGTCAGTTGACTGGTTTCGTGAGCTGTCAGTTGATGCTTTCATGAGCTGTCAGATGACTACTTTCGTGAGCTGTCAGCTGATGCTCTTAAAACCTATCAGTTGATGTTTTTAAGAGCTGTCAGTTGACTGTTTTCGTGAGCTGTCAGTCGATTGCTTTCACGAGCTGTTATGGCTGCTGACACATGATCTGTCATTTGTCTGCTATCGCATGACCAGTCGTTGTCTGCCGCCATACGAGCTCTCATTTTTTCGTCAGATTGGGGTTTCCCCGAAGGGCTGTCGCGATATTCCGCGTCAATGTACGTGCACAAGTGGTTAAAAATAGGTCAGACTTACGCACATTAGAAAAAAATGAGATTAAAATATCACAACCTTTGAAATAAATAAATAAGTACATCAGGCGCATTCAAGCTGAAAACGCCACAGCTACTATAGTTGAGTAATACTTCTTTATATATAACACAATAAAACTAGGTTCAGTCTTTACAGTTATACAAATTACGGCAGATAAATGTCCAACACTGTTATATTCTAGGAAATGATCAACTGACCGAAAAATATAACATTTACACAATTAATCATTTTTTTACCTTTTTTTTTTTGGAATTGGTCACTATGCGTCTCGAGCGCGCGCATTTATAATTTATTATCTCGAAGTCTACACCAACATATAAAAAAACTGTACACCACCGACTCGATTGTTTTTAAAATTGGGGGGGAATTCGTCGATAAAAATAATATATTGTCTACCTCAAAGAAATTTCGCCAAGAACTCCTCCAAATCACTGGTAGTCTAACCAACTCGTATTCATATTATCGATTGCACCTCAATTTCGAATTTGGCAACCTAGCTTTCGAACTTATTGTTGAATTGGACAGCTTTTTGTAGAGAAAAGCACAAATTCTTAAACATTGTATTTTTGGCATTTACTTCAGAACACGTTTCAGTTCATCATGGTTCAAGTGTTATGAAAAAAAAAACCATAATCTGTGGTTCAAGTGTTGTAAAAAACCAAAATTTAAGACCATTCATTAACTGAAGAAGCGTTTAGTTGAACGTGTTAAGCAGCTAAAAAATCTGCAGAAGTGGCCCAAGTGTTTTTTTCTGTAAAATCGACTTCCTGTAGAAAATTTCGAAATTTTTATCAATTTCGAAGTTTTTCTCGAAATTTAGATCGTTTTTATTGGAGATTTCGCCTTTCTTTTCTTAACACTGGGATTTTTTGAAAGTTTCGACTCTTTTTAGAATCCGACTTTCCAGAAATTTTAACTGGATTCTGAAAGTTCGACCTTTTCAAAGTTTCTTTCTTAATAAATTTTGACACAAAAGTTCAAGGAGCAAAGGGCCAAACTTTCGAATATAAACTCTGGTATAAATCAGAAGTTTGGCGAAAGCGATTACCTAATATTTTAAAGAATACACAATTTTGACTTCTAAATTCTAAACAAATCGCAGTTTTGAGGCTAAAGTCGAAATCTTGAGAAAAAAAATCAAAGTTTTCAGAATAAAAATTACCATTTATTAACTGAAGAAGCGTTTAGTTGAACGTGTTAGGCAGATAAAAAATCTGCAGAAGGAACCCAAGTGTTTTTTCCATGTAAAATTGACTTCCTGTAGAAAATTTCGAAATTTTTATCAATTTCGAAGTTTTTCTCGAAATTTAGGTAGCTTTTATTCGAGATTTCGCCTTTCTTTTCTTAACACTGGGATTTTTTGTAAATTTCGACCTTTTTAGAATCTGATTTTCCAGAAATTTTAACTCGACTCTGAAAGTACGACTTTTTCAAAGTTTCTTTCTTAATAAATTTTGACACAAAAGTTCAAGGAGCGAAGGGCCAAACTTTCGAGTATAAACTCTGGCATAAACCAGAAGTTTGGCGAAAGCGATTACCTAATATTTTAAAGAATACACAATTTTGACTTCTAAATTCTAAACAAATCGCAGCTTTGAGGCTAAAGTCGAAATCTTAAGAAAAAAAATCAAAGTTTTCAGAATAAAAATTACCATTTATTAACTGAAGAAGCGTTTCGTTGAACGTGATAGGCAGCTAAAAAATTTACAGAAGGGACCCAAGTGTTTTTCCCTGTAAAATCGACTTCCTGTAGAAAATTTCGAAATTTTTATCAATTTCGAAGTTTTTCTCGAAATTTAGGTAGCTTTTATTCAAGATTTCGCCTTTCTTTTCTTAACACTGGGATTTTGTGTAAATTTCGACCTTTTTAGAATCTGATTTTCCAGAAATTTTAACTCGACTCTGAAAGTACGACCTTTTCAAAGTTTCTTTCTTAATAAATTTTGACACAAAAGTTCAAGGAGCAAATGGCCAAACTTTCGAGTATAAACTCTGGTATAAACCAGAAGTTTGGCGAAAGCGATTACCTAATATTTAAAAGAATACACAATTTTGACTTCTAAATTCTAAACAAATCGCAGTTTTGAGGCTAAAGTCGAAATCTTAAGAAGAAAAATCAAAGTTTTCAGAATAAAAGTTACCATTTATTAACTGAAGAAGCGTTTCGTTGAACGTGATAGGCAGCTAAAAAATTTACAGAAGGGACCCAAGTGTTTTTCCCTGTAAAATAGACTTCCTGTAGAAAATTTCGAAATTTTTCACAATTTCGAAGTTTTTCTTGAAATTTAGGTAGCTTTTATTCGAGATTTCGCCTTTCTTTTCTTAACACTGGAATTTTGTGTAAATTTCGACCTTTTTAGAATCTGATTTTCCAGAAATTTTAACTCGACTCTGAAAGTACGACCTTTTCAAAGTTTCTTTCTTAATAAATTTTGACACAAAAGTTCAAGGAGCAAAGGGCCAAACTTTCGAGTATAAACTCTGGCATAAACCAGAAGTTTGGCGAAAGCGATTACCTAATATTTAAGAGAATACACAATTTTGACTTTTAAATTCTAAACAAATCGCAGTTTTGAGACTAAAGTCGAAATCTTAAGAAAAAAAAATCAAAGTTTTCAGAATAAAAATTACCATTTATTAACTGAAGAAGCCTTTAGTTGAACGTGTTAGGCAGATAAAAAATTTGCAGAAGGAATCCAAGTGTTTTTTCCATGTAAAATTGACTTCCTGTAGAAAATTTCGAAATTTTTCTCAATTTCGAAGTTTTTCTCGAAATTTAGATCGTTTTTGTTTGAGATTTCGCCTTTTTTTTCTTAATACTGCGATTTTTTGAAACTTTCGACCTTTTTAGTATCTGATTTTCCAGAAATTTTAACTAAATTCTGAAAGTTCGATTTTTTAAAGTTTCTTTCTTATTCGACTTTATTAGTTTCTTTCTTGTTCGACTTTTGTCACCAATTTTGATATTTTTAGAAATGTTGACTGGATTTTGAACAGAGTAATCTCAAAATTTGTCTTATTCTGGAAATTTTGACTCGTACTCCAAATAGGGATATGCTTCTGGAAATCTTCACTTACAGTGAAAAACGTTTCTCAAAGTTCCAACTTTTTCTGAAAATTACGTCTTTTTTTTTACAAAACTTCACCTTTTAAAATATATTTTTTTCGAATTTTCAACAGTTTTTGAGATTTTTCGAAAGGTTAGGATTTTATCTAAACACGATTTTCTTAACATTCCAACTGTTTCCCAAAATTCGTTTTTTCCTCTTAAAATTAAACGTTGTTATGAAAATATTCACTTTTCTTCGAGAGATTTCAACCTTTTTCTTGACATTTCGACAGTATTTTTCAAAAATCGTTATTTTTCGAAATAATTTTTTTCGTTCCGGGAAAAAATCCTATCGGTTCAGTTTCGGGTGAATCATTTTTTAAATTTTTTAAAAGTTTTTATTTTAATTAAAAATTGATTTTCTAACATAATTTGGGAAATGTTCTCTCTCTCTTTTCTTTAAATATTACAGCATATAACTACTCTGCTAATGCTTAAAATTTGAAGGAAATATGTCTCGATTTTTCGAATTTAAAAATTTCCCTTTTAACTTTGAATTCTGGGTCATTTTGAGTTCGAACTTCAAGAAAAACTTGAATTTTATTAAAAAAACTGGCTGATACCCGCACTTTCGTCCGATGAAAAAAGATAAAGGATTCTTTGGTCACTTTTTTTGAAAGTTTCGGCTTTTCTGAAGAAATCAATTTTTATCGAAAATAATCATTTCGAAAATTTCGCCTTATTTTGAAAATTTCGCCAATAAAAACCCACTTTTTTACAAAGTCGATCTTTTCTCGTTCGACTTCCAAAGTTTCATTTTTTTTCTCGACATTTTGGTTTGATTTTGATTTCGCCTTATTTCGCCAATAAAAACCCACTTTTTCACAAAGTCGATCTTTCCTCGTTCGACTTCCAAAGTTTCATTTTTTTTTCTCGACATTTTGGTTTGATTTTGATTTCGCCTTATTTCGAAAATTTCGCCAATAAAAACCCACTTTTTCACAGTCGATCTTTTCTCGATCGACCTCCAAAGTTTCATTTCTTTTTCTCGAAATTTTGGCTTGTTTCGCCTCATTTCGAAAATTTCGCCAATAAAAACCCACTTTTTTACAAAGTCAATCTTTTCTCGTTCGACTTCCAGTTTCATTTTTTTTCTCGAAATTTTGGCTTGATTTTGATTTCGCTTTATTTCGAAAATTTCGCCAATAAAAACCCACTTTTTCACAAAATCGATCTTTCGTTCGACTCATTCATTTAATTTTTTTCTCGAAATTTGGCTTGATTTTGAAAATTTCGACTTTTTTCGAAGTTTTGATTTTTTGAATATTTTAAATTTCTCAAAATGCTGCCTTATTTGGTTATATTTTGAGTTTTTTGAACATTTTAATTTAGTATAACTTTTGTCCTTGTTAAAGATTTTATTTTTTTTAATTTCAATTTTTTTTTAATATCTTGAATTGATCTCGAAGTTCGAATGTTTGACCTCATTTCAGACTCGAAATTTCAATTTTTTTGAAAATCTAACTGGTTTTAAATTCGATTTTTTCAAAACTTTTCAATCTTTTTTGAAATTTGAATATTGTGAAAGTTTTTACTTTCTGTAAATATTGACTCTGTCGAGTGTTTTCTATTTAACTTCTTTTAAAAATTTTGACTTTCTCTCAAAATTCTAACTTTCTAAAAATGATTACTTTTTGAAAAGTCCGCCTTCAATTTTTCGTGAAAATTTTTAAACATTTTTCTCGTTCTTTAAAGCACTTCGTCTTTATATTTTGAAAACTTTGAAATTCAAAGCTTCCACCTTTTTTCAGATGTTTATTTTATTAAGCCCAAGACTTTTTCAGTTTGGCCTTTCTTTAGAATTTCAATTTGACAAATTCTGAATTTTTTTGAAAATCTACACATAATTTCGATCTTTTCTCAAAATTGTTTTTTTTTCAAAATTTTGATTTTTTCTGTCAAGATGTTAAAAAACTGACTTTTCAAAACATCTACTCTGCTTTTTTAAATTTTTACCTTGGTTGAACTTTTGACAATTTCCCAAAATTTTGATTTTTTTTAAAACTGACATTTTTTTCTTAAATTTAGCCTTTTTACCGACGTTTCAACTTTTATGTAGTGAACTCTTATTTGAAAAATTAGATTTTTCTGAAATTTGTTTTTTGAAAAATTAAGTTTTTCTCAAAATTTCGACATTTTTAATATCTTCGAACCTTATTCAGAATTTAGACTTTGAAAATTTCGACCTTTCATCATCAAAATTTCGACTTTTCCTCGAAGCTGTAACTTTTTCAGAATTTCATTTTTTGGAAAATTTCTTCATTTTTTTCAAAATTTCGATTTCTTGTAAAAAATTTGACATTTTGAGTAAAATATCAAAATTTTTAGAAAAAGACGATTTTGAAGGTAAAAATCGAAAGTTTCGAAAAAATAAATTTTGATGGTGACATTTTGAAAAAATATCGAAATTTCAAGAAAAAGGCGACTTTTAAGATGAAAATCGAAAATTTCGTAAAACTGAATTTTGGACAAAATTTAAAAATTTGAGAAAAAGATCGACATTTTGAGAAAAATAACGAAATTTCGAGAAAGAGACGATTTTGAAGGTAAAAATCGAAAGTTTCGAAAAAATAAATTTTGACAATAAAAAATTAAAATTTTGATAAAGTGAGATTTTGAAAAAATATGGAAATTTCAAGAAAAAGGCGCCTTTCAAGATGAAAATCGAAACTTTCGAAAAACTGAATTTTGGAAAAAATTTAAAAATTTGAGAAAAAGATCGACCTTTACAGAACAATAACGAAATTTTGAGAAAAAAGCGATTTTCAAGGTAAAAATCGAAAGTTTCGAAAAAATAAATAAATTTTGAAAATAAAAAATCAAAATTTTGAAAAGAAGTGACATTTTAAGAAAAATATCGAAATTTCGAGAAAAAGACGACTTACAAGGTAACAATCGAAAGTTTCGAAAAACTGAATTTTGAAGAAATTTAAAAATTTGAGAAAAAGATTGACATTTTGAAAAAAATAACGAAATTTTGAGAAAAAAATCAAGGTAAAAATCAAAAAAATAAATAAATTTTGAAAATAAAAAATCAAAAGTTTGAGAAAAAGGCATTTTGAGAAAATATCGAAATTTTGAGAAAATATCGAAATTTTGAGAAAAAGACGACTTTCAACGTAAAAATCAAAAATTTCGAAAAACTGGATTTTGGAAAAAATTTAAAAATTTGAGAAGATTGACATTTTGAGAAAAATAACGAAAATTTGAGGAAAAGATGATTTCCAAGGTAAAAATCGAAAGTTTAGAAAAACTAAATAAATTTTGAAAATAAAAAATCAAAATTTTGAGAAAAAGTGACATTTTGAGAAAAATATCGAAATTTCGAGAAAAAGGCGACTTGTCAAGGTAAAAATCGAGTTTCGAAAAACTGAATTTGGAAGAAAATTTAAAAATTTGAGAAAAAGATTGACATTTTGAAAAAAATAACAAAACTTTGGGAAAAAGACGATTTTCAAGGTAAAAATCGAAAGTTTCGAATAAATAAATAAATTTTGAAAAAAAATCAAAATTTTAAGGAAAAGATTGACATTTTGAGAAAAATATAAAAAATTTCGAGAAAAAGGCGGCTTTTGAGATAAAAATCGAACGTTTCGAAAAACTGCATTTTGAAAAAAAAATTTCTAACAACAAATTGAGTGAAGGATAAGCTCTCCCACCTCCTGCCCCACTGTAACGTCAGACAATATCGGCCATTGAGATAGAAGTCGAAATTCTGAGAAACGAGTTAAAATTTTGGTCTTTTTGTAAAAATTTAAATTTTTTTAACAATCTTTTTCAAAAATTTACAAGTTAAAATTTTTTTTTTAACATTTCTAGGTAATTCAATAACATTTAAAAAATATATTCTTTTTTTATCAAACGATCTACCAAATTTAGAGAAAAAATGAGAAATTTGATAAACAAGACGAAATTTGCAGGAAGTCGAATTAAAAAAAAAGAGAAATGTCGAAATTTCGAGTAAAAATAACGCAACTTATGAAAATTCGAAATCTCCCACACAGAATCAAGTTTTGTCGAAATTTTGAAGGGCGAATTTTGAGGAAAATTTTAGGAAAAGTGACAACCCAAGATAAAAGTCGAAATTTCTCGACTGAATATTTTTTTTCTAACAAATGCTCCACCTCCTGCCCCACTGTAACATGAAAAAACATCGGCTATTGAGATAAACGTCGAAATGTTGAGAAACAAGTTGGAATGTTCGTCTTTTTACAAAAATTTAATATTTTTAAAACATCTTTTTTCAAAGTTTCTAGATAAATCAATATCATTTAAAAAATATTAACTTTTTTTTTATCAAAAGATCTACCAAATTTCGAGAAAAAGGCGAAGTTTGATAAATAAGTCGAAATTTGCAAAAAGTTGAATTTAAAAAAAGTTGAATCTAAAAAGAGTTGAATTTAAAAAGAGTTAAATTTAAAAAAAGGTGAATTTAAAAAAAGTTGAATTTAAAAAAAAATTGAATTTAAAAAAAGTTGAAATTTACAAAAATGGTTGAATTTTGAGGAATTATGCAATTTTAAAAACAAAAAAAAAAACGTAGAATTTTGAGACAAAAATCGAGAATCGTATTTTGATGAAAGAGGGCAAATTTTAAAATAAATTCAATAGAAATTTTGTTCAAAAAAGATCCATTGAGTAAAACAGAAGAAGCTGATTTTGAAAAAAAGAGTGATTTAAAAAAAAAGCGTGATTTTGAAAAAAAAGTCGAAATTTCAAGTAAACAAATTTTGTACAAGACACTTGAAAAGCTAAGAAAAATAATAAATTACGCAAATTTTAGGAATTCAAATTTAAATTTTGAGAAAAATTGGAAAAAAGTTTAATTTTGAGAAATGACGAAATTTTAAAAACAAAAACAGGACGTCGAATTTTGAGACTAAAATCCGAAATTTCGAGAGTGGCACTTTGATAAAAGAGGACGAATTTTAGAATAAATTCGAAATTTCAAAAGAAATTTTGTTCAAAAAAGACCCATTTAGTAAAACAGAAAAGGCTGATTTTGAAAAAAAAGAGGGATTTAAAAAAAAAGTGATTTTGAAAAAAAAATCGAAATTTCAAGTAAACAAATTTTGTATAAGACACGTAAAAAGCTAAGAAAATAATAAATTACCCAAATTTTAGGAATTCAGAATTTAAATTTTGAGAAAAATAAGAGAAAAGTTGAATTTTTGAGAAATGACGAAATTTTAAAAACAAAAAAAAAACGTCGAATTTTGAGACAAAAATCCGAAATTTCGGGAGTGGCATTTTGATAAAAGAGGACGAATTTTAGAATAAATTCGAAATTTCAAAAGAAATTTTGTTAAAAAAAGACCCATTGAGTAAAACAGAAAAAGCTGATTTTGAAAAAAAAGAGTGATTTAAAAAAAAGTGATTTTGAAAAAAAAGTCGAAATTTCAAGCAAACAAATTTTGTACAAGACACGTGAAAAGCTAAGAAAATAATAAATTACGCAAATTTTAGGAATTCAGATTTAAATTTTGAGAAAAATAGGAGAAAAGTTGAATTTTTTGAGAAATGATGAAATTTTAAAAACAAAAACAAAACGTCGAATTTTGAGACAAAAATCCGAAATTTTGAGTCGTATTTTGAGGACGAGTTTCAGAATAAATTCGAAATTTCAAACGAAATTTTGTTAAAAAAAGACGGATTTTGTGAAAATGAAAAAACTGATTTTGAAAAAAGAGAATGATTTGAAAAAAAAAGTGATTTTGAAAAAAAAGTCGAAATTTCAACTAAACAAATTTTATACAAGACACGTGAAAAGCTAAAAAAATAATAAATTACGCAAATTTTTCGACTTCTTTTCGAAATTTTGAGTTTACACTTGAGCTTACGTTACTGAAAAGTTTAAATTACAAAAAAAAACGCAAATTTTAGGAATTCAAATTTAAATTTTGAGAAAAATAGGAGAAAAGTTGAATTTTGAGAAATGACGACAGTTTTAAAAACAAACAAAACGTCGAATTTTGAGACAAAAATCCGAAATTTCGAGAGTCGTATTTTGATAAAAAGACGAACTTTAGAATAAATTCGAAATTTCAAAGGAAATTTTGTTAAAAAAGACGCACTTTTGTGAAAAAGAAAAAACTGATTTTGAAAAAAAAAAGTGATTTAAAAGAAAAGAGTGATTTTGAAAAAAAAGCCGAAATTTCAGGTGAACGAATTTTGTACAAGAGACGTGAAAAGCTCAGAAAATAATAAATTACGCAAATTTTTCGACTTCTTTTCGAAATTTTGAGTTTACACTTGAGCTTACGTTACTGAAAAGTTTAAATTACAAAAAAAAAAAAACGCAAATTTTCGGAATTCAAATTTAAATTTTGAGAAAAATAGGAGAAAAGTGGAATTTTGAGAAATGACGACATTTTAAAAACAAAACGTCGAATTTTGAAACAAAAATCCGAAATTTCGAGAGTCGTATTTTGATAAAAGACGAACTTTGGAATAAATTCGAAATTTCAAAGGAAGTTTTGTTAAAAAAAGACGTATTTTGTGAAAAAGAAAAAACTGATTTTGAAAAAAAAAGTGATTTAAAAGAAAAGAGTGATTTTGAAAAAAAAGCCGAAATTTCAGGTGAACGAATTTTGTACAAGAGACGTAAAAAGCTCAGAAAATAATAAATTACGCAAATTTTGCTAAAAAAAGACGCATTTTGTGAAAAAGAAAAAACTGATTCTGAAGAAAGAGAATGATTTTGAAAAAAAAGTGACTTTGAAAAAAAAAGTCGAAATTTCAGGTAAACAAATTTTGTACATGAGACGTGAAAAGCTCAGAAAAGAATAAATTACGCAAACTTTTCGACTATTTTTCGAAATTTTGAGTTTAACCTTGAAATTTTTAAGTTTCTGAAAAATTTAAATTACCAAAAAAAAGGCAAACTTTAGGAATTTAAATTTTGAGAAAATTGGAACCGAAACGTTAGGTTTGAAGTATCAATACTTTGAAAATGAATTTCTTCAAGGAAAATTTTGAAAAAATCAAAGAAGCAAGTGTTCCTAAGATCGCGACTTCTTGAAAAAAAAGAGAAATTTTGTGAAGAGGGATTTTTTTAAAAGTCGAAATTTCATTCTGCAAAAAGTCGTCCAATTGTGATGGTTCAGTTACGGAATTCCGCACATTTTTTAGATTGTGGGGGTTGTCGAATCTATCAAAATTGCTCAATCTGTCGAAATTCTTCAATTTTATTGGAAGCTTAACGCCGCCGAACTTTCCTATAATCTCCGAGGTTGCATCTTTACTGAAGTAAATTCGATAAACTTTTTAAAAATTTTTCTTTCAGTTATTGGGGCCAAAATTGGGTAGACTACCACCAAATGTAATGTCGAGGCGGTCATTTTCAATCTTGTTAGACTTATGTATCTTTTATAAAAACTAGGAGTTTTCGGACACACGTCAAACGGGGACAAAAGGGTCACACTAGGTCTGTGGGGGTCGCAAAATTTCATCGCATCGCAAACACCAAAGTGAAAACTCCGCAAATAACTAACAAATTTACACTGGCACTACCGGAGGAACCACCTAACGTGAGTTCTTCGCTTTTGACCACCTCAGTTGGGGTGTTTGCTGTACGTTTTGGACTTTTTAGTGGTCGGGGGCGGTCGCGTTGTGGTAGTTGTGGTGGTCGTGAATCGGTGGGGTTTTGGGCGGTGTCACCGGCCACCACGTCGGCGACACCTTGACCGTGTTGCTTGGGGGCGAGGTCGGCGTCGGACCCCAAACTTTGAAAACGATCTTCATGTTGTGTGTGGTGCATCTGCCGCCTATTCTCCTGTGCAAGTCGTCGCTGGTGGAGGTAGAGATGAAATAGTAGTCGTGGCCGGGGAGGAACTCCAGGCCCCCGGGTTGTGGGGTGAACGGCCTGAACGTTATCGTGAAGTACATGAGTTTGTGTGGTTTGTCGCAGACCGCGATTATTTTTGGGTTGGGGTTCGTTATCCTACAAGTTTCGTACTCGTCTTTGGATACGTTGTATATTATGTATTTTTCCATGTCTTCGTCGCGCGTACCCGGGACGTATACCGGGCATATTAGGTCGACTTGGTCGTACTCGAAGTTTAAGTTGTTTTTGTTAACGTCGATGACGTTGTCCGTGTTGTCTATGCGAAAAATGGGGTTTGACGCGTTCCAGTGTATTCGGTAGAATTTCGCACTGGTCGGTATCGTTGCTGAAACCATCGATTGTAGGCAGAAAACAAGCAAAATGAGGCCATTTAGTATCACTCCGCCCGATCTCCAGCACATCATGCTTCTGCGGTATTCTGTCATCCCAGATGGTGTTCTCAGGACATTTCTTTGAGACCTACAAAATAAACTTGATTAATCAGCGCTATGCACAATTATAAAGAATTCGTGTAGATTGTAGAATGATGTTTTGTTCAAATTCGTTGATACGATCATGTGCATATTTAGATGTCAAACAAATCTTTCGCTATATATAAGATCAGTGTCTCCCAACCTTTTTTTTTAAAGCGACACTCTTTCGGTATCGTGTAAAAAAACGACGCACATTAATCCTTTTCATAATCTCTGAGCGCCCAATTAAATAATTTTTTACAACCAAAAAAGAGGTAATTTTTATAATCTCATATTTTGGTGACACATCAGAGAACTTCCGCCGACACACCGGTTGGGAAACACTGCATTAACAAATTTAAGCCCTATCGTGCTAGACAATGCTATCAGACGACAATACTAAAGATATTCTAGGTGCTACGTTGCGCCCCATCCTTAGATAAAGCTACCAGATTATTTATTTACATAAAAAGTGGGGAAAGGTATTTAGTCTTTCTGAATATATTAGAATCCTTGTCTTCTGGGAACTTTCCTAGAGAGCAACCGCTTCGCTAGGTGGCAATGTTTCAACTGTTGGTAGTTCAGCTACCTATGATTCACTACAGATGCCTGGAGGGCTGCACGAATTTGTAGTCTAGGTTGCATCCTACTTGCTTTCTGAATATGTTAATTAGAAGCATACGGGGCAGTTTTCCGGGATAAAACCTATCCCATTAACGAGCCTGCGTCTATACCAATTTTCGTCAAAATCGCTCCTGTAATAGAGCCATGAAAAGCGGACAAACAAACAGGACAAAGCACACCTTCGCACCCCCGTTCTCTAAATTCTACTTTACACTCGATTTTTTCTACAAATTTCAAGTTTTTAAATTTTTATTTCACAAATCATTCCAAGTTTACACTTTCATTTTTTTTTTCTAAAATTGAAACTATAAATTTTAATTAGACATAAATTATTTTGAAATCGTTACACTTCCAGTTTCTAACTTTTCTCCTCTAAAGCTTCGATTACAAACACAAAATTTCGACTTTTTCTAAAAAAAAATCCATTTTCAAAAATTCGTCTTTCGGATATTTCCTGTAGTTTATTTAACAAAATTTCGCCTTAAATCTCGAAATGTCGACTTCTCTCTAAAAATTTCCGGAACGTGGATCTTTTAAAAATAAAAAACTGAAATTTTAATTGTCTTCTCCAAATCTCATTTTTTTCTGCGAGACTTTTTAGAAGTCGATCTCTATATCTATGCCTTGGGCTTACATCGATGGGTGCCTCGACTCGACAATTATTAGGTAATCAAATTTTGATTTTTTTTTATTTTCTACATTTTCTTTTAAAGCATCACTCGCCGGTTAAAAACTAACACAAATTCAATCATCACAAAACAGAAATGGATTTAAAAGCGAAATGAATTTTAAAGTATATGGAAATTTCGAGTTTTCACCGGAAGATTTCAACAAAAAATGTGAAAACAAAAACGCTTGAGTTTTGCTTATATTTTTTCCGAAAAGTCGATTTTGATAATGAAATTTGAAGTTTCGACATTTTAATTTGGTTTATTTCGAATGAATCTCGAATTTATAAGATGTCGAAAATTTTAATTATTGAAAAAGAACCAATTTTTTCAAATGTCGAGATTTTTTTTCTCGAATTTTTAAACAAAACTTAAAATTTCGAGAAATATCCGGAAATTTCGAGAAATGTCCGGAAATTTCGAGAAATGTCCGGAAATTTCGGGAAATGTCCGGACATTTCGAGAAATGTCCGGAAATTTCGAGAAATGTCCGGAAATTTCGAGAAATGTCCGGAAATTTCGAGACATGTCCGGAAATTTCGAGACATATCCGGAAATTTCGAGAAATGTCCGGAAATTTCAAGACATGTCCGAAAATTTCGAGAAATGTCCGGAAATTTCGAGAAATATCCGAAAATTTCTAAAAATCTTCCGAATTTTCGTTTCAACATTGAAAATTCCAAGTTTTCTCCAAACGTCAGCTTTAAATATGATAATGTTGCCTAAAGCAACTCGAAATTTCTACATTTATCTCGAAAGAATAATTTTTTCGAAACTGCAAGTTCTAAATGACAATTTCGAGAAAAATGTACAATTTAGATATTTCGACGATAATTCCTAAATTTCGAAAACATAACGCAATTTGCAAATAGTAGTTTGAGAATAAATCCGAAGTTACAACATCGAAATGAGTTCTCAAATTTTTTTACTTTAAATTGCATCTCTTTTCCTCGAAATTTCGTTATTGTCGACATCGCGAAATTTTAGTTCTTTTTCTTAAAATTTCCACTTTGAGAAGAAACTCAATTTCGAAAATAACTTTGAAAATAACATCAAATAAAAAAATGAGAAGTTATTCTGTATTTTTTTAATTTAGTGTTATTCCCAAATTTTCGACTTTTACCTCGAAAGCTCGATGAAAACTCGAATGTTTGCATTTTTTTAAAGCTCCGACATTCCCACTTAAAGTTACTAGAAAAATTGAAAACTTTGACTTTTAACGTCGACGATTTTTGAAAAATCCAACATTTCGAAAGAACCAGGAAGTGTACCGGAAAATTCGAGAAAAACTGAAAGTGACAAACGGCTGGACCGCCTCACTATCTTAAAATGTTCCGTGGTAATTCGAATTGGGTTTTTAGGGAAGTTGCCCGGAAAATTCAGTAAAACTGAAAGTGCTGAACGACTGGACTATCTTTTAATGTTCGTAGTAATTTGAATACGGTATTCAGAGAAGAAAAATTGGCCGGAAAATTCAGAAAAAACTGTGCAGAACGACTGGACTATCTTTTTTAATGTTCGCGGTAATTTGAATACTGTTTTCAGAGAAGTTGGCCGGAAAATTCAGAAAAAACTGTGCTGAACGACTGGACTATCTTTTTTAATGTTCCTAATAATTTGAATACGGTTTTCAGAGAAGAAAAATTGGCCGGAAAATTCAGAAAAAACTGTGCTGAACGACTGGACTCTCTTTTTTAATGTTCCTAGTAATTTGAATACTGTTTTCAGAGAAGAATTGGCCGGAAAATTCAGAAAAAACTGTGCTGAACGACTGGACTATCTTTTTTAATGTTCCTAGTAATTTGAATACGGTTTTCAGAGAAGAAAAATTGGCCGGAAAATTCAGAAAAAACTGTGCTGAACGACTGGACTATCTTTTTTAATGTTCCTAATAATTTGAATACGGTTTTCAGAGAAGAAAAATTGGCCGAAAAATTCAGAAACAACTGTGCTGAACGACTGGACCGACTGACTATCTTTTTAAATATTCGTAGTGATTCGAATTCGGTTTTTAGGGACGAAAAATTAGAAAAGTTGCTCGGAAAATCCTTCCGGAAAAACTGAAATGCCGAACAACACGACGCATTTAACTAATTTTTATTTCAAGTGCCCGTAATTCCTTGAATACGGTTTTTAAGGAAAGAAACACCGAAAAAGTTGTCCCAAAAATTGGAACATTCGAGAAAAACTGAAAGTCCTGAACCGATTTGGCAAATTTTTTGAAATGTTCCTTATGATTCGAATGACGTCTTTAAGAAAAGGAACACTGGAAAAATTTCCCGGAAAATTTGGGAAAATTGAAGCTGCTGAACGAAAAAATAGTTAAATCGAGCTAATTCGGCTATTTTTTAAAAATGTTCGTAGTAATTCGTTTAGGGCATTTATGGGCAAAAAATGGAAAAGTTGGCCGGAAAATTGAAAAATTCGGGATAAACTGAGGGTATCAAATTTTCAAAAATAGTCAAATCGAGTTAATTCGACAATTTTTTAAAAATGTTCGTAGTAGTTAGATTGGGGTATTTAGGGGGAAAAAAAATTGAAAAAGTTGCCCGGAAAATTGGAAAATTCGAGAAAAACTAAAAGTCCTGAACCGATTTGGCAATTTTTTTGAAATGTTCCTAATGGTTCGAATAACGTCTTTAGGGAAAGGAATATTGGAAAAATTTCCCGGAAAATTGGGGAAAATTGAAGCTGCTGAACGAAGATTTTTTTTAAATAGTTTAATCAAGCTTGACTATTTTTTAAAAACGTTCGTAGTAGTTCGATTAGGGCATTTAGGGAAAAACTGGAAAAGTTGGCCGGAAAATTCGGAAAAACTGAAGGTACCGAACGAAGATTTTTAAAAAATAGTCAAAGCGAGCTAATTCGGCTATTTTTTTTTAATGTTCGTAGTAATTCGATTAGGGCATTTATCGGCAAAAAATGGAAAAGTTGGTCGGAAAATTGAAAAATTCGGGAAAACTGAAGATATTTTTTAAAGGTTCGTATTAGTTCAATAGGTTTTTAGGGAAAGTCGTTTTGGAAAAGTTGCCCGGATAATTGAAAAATCGGAAAAACTCGAAGTGCTGAACTAATTGACAGATTTGGTCAATTTTTATTTTAAAAGTTCTTGATCGAATAAGGTTTTTAGGGGAAAAACATTACAAAAAATTCTCTGGAAAATTGGAAAATTCGGGAAAAACTGAAAATGCTTAACGGACCAATTAGCGATTCTCTAAAAATGTTTCCTAATAGTCAAACAGGGCTTAGGGAAAAGTAATTCTGAAAATTTTCCTGGAAAATTCGATGAAAACGTAGAAGTGCTGAACTGGTACACATATTTGGCTATTTTCATTTTAAATGTTATCAATACTTTAAACAATGTTTTTATGGGAAAGAAGCCAAAAGTTGTCCCGAAAATTGGTAAATTCGGGAAAACTGAAAGTGCTGAACGACTGAATCGATTTCACTATTTTCTAAAAATGTTCGCAGTAGTTCAAATAGGGATTTTAGAGAAAGCAAAATTGGAAAAGTTGCCCGGAAAATAGGAAATTACGAGGAAATCGCAAAATTCGGGAAAATCGAAAATTCGGGAATAACTGAAAGTGTTTAACGGTTGAATCGATTTGACCAATCGGTTGAACCGATTTCGCTATTTTCTAAGTGTTCATACTTCAAATAGGGTCTTTGGGGAAAGCAAAATGGAAAATTTGTCAGGAAAATTCGAGAAAAACTGAAAATCTTGAACGGGTAGATAGACTTGACTAACTTTTATTTTAAATATTATCAATACTTTGAATAGGTAAATAGGTATTTCAGGGAAAAGAAACGAAAAGTTGCCCGGAAAATCGAACATTTCGGGGAAATCGGAAAATTCGGGAAAACTGAAAGTGTTTAACGGCTGCATCGATTTGACCAATCGGTTGAACCGATTTCGCTATTTTCTAAGTGTTCATACTTCAAATAGGGTCTTTGGGGAAAGAAAAATGGAAAATTTGTCAGGAAAATTCGAGAAAAACTGAAAATGTTGAACGGGTAGATAGACTTGACTAACTTTTATTTTAAATATTATCAATACTTTGAATAGGTATTTTAGGGAAAAGAAACGAAAAGTTGCCCGGAAAATCGAACATTTCGGGGAAATCGGAAAATTCGGAAAAATCTGAAGGTGTTTAACGGCTGAATCGATTTGGTCAATCGGTTGAACCGATTTCGCTATTTTCTAAGTGTTCACAGTTCAAATAGGGTCTTTGGGGAAAGAAAAATGGAAAATTTGTCAGGAAAATTCGAGAAAAACTGAAAATGTTGAATGGGTAGATAGACTTGACTAACTTTCATTTTAAATATTATCAATACTTTGAATAGGTATTTTAGGGAAAAGAAACGAAAAGTTGCCCGCAAAATTGGAAAATTCGAGAAAAACTAAAAGCGTTGCATGGCTAGACAAAATTTTCATTTTACAAATGTTAATAGTAGTTCGAATACGATTTTTAGGGAAAGAACCATTGAAAAAGTTGTCCGGAAAAATAGAAAATGCTGAACGGCTTGACAGATTTAACTAATTTTTATTTTAAATGTCCCTGATGGTTCGAATACGGTTTTTAAGGAAAGAAACAATGGAAAAATTGCTTGGAAAATTCAAGAAAAATTGAATATTGAACGTGTAGACCGATTAGGCCAATTTTTTAAAATTTGTTAATTATAGTTCGTAGTTTTTTACGAAAACAAAAATTGGAAAAGGTGCCGGGAAAATCCTGGAAAAGTTAAAAGTTCTGAACGGCTTGACAGATTAAACTAATTTTTAATGGAAATGTCTGTAATATTTCAAATGGGACTCGACCGATTTCGCTACTTTCTAAAAATGTTCGCAGTAGTTCGAATACGGTTTTTAAAAAGGAAAAATTGCCCGGAAAATTGGAAAATTCGAAAAAAAACTGATAGCACCAAACAACTGGACATATTTTCCGTTTCCTTTTTAATGTTTGCAGTAGTTCGAATAAGTGTTTTAGGAAAAGATACATTGGAAAAGTAGCCCGGAAAATTCGGGAAAGCCCTAGTGCCAAACGGGGCCAACGGCCCAAATTGACTTTTTTTAAATCTTCGCAGTAGTTCCAATAGCGCTTCCAGGAAAAGGGAAATTAAAAAAGTTGCCCGGAAAATTCCGAAAAATTGATAAGTGTCCAGAGGTCCGACAGATTTAACCCAACTTTATTAATGTCGGTTATAGTTCAAATGGGATTTTTAGGGAGACATTGGAAAATTTCCCCGGACAAATAAAACATTCGGGAAAAACTGAAAATTTCCTCGGAAAAATGAAAAATTCGGAAAAAACGGCTGATCGTCTTGGCCATTTCTCAAAATGTCCGTGTGAGTTGAAATATGGTTCTTAGAGGAAAAACATTGGAAAATTTGCCCGGAAAATTCGGGAAAAACGAAAGTGCTAAACAGCTAAACAAATTGGGCTAATTTTTATTTTGAATGTTTGTAATACCGTGAATAACGTTTTTAGGGAAAGTAATAGTGGAAAAGTTGCCAGGAAAACTGGAAAATTCGGAAAAATTGAACGACTGGACCGATTTCGCTATTTTCTAAAAATGTTGCCAGTGGTTTGAATAGGGTTTTTAGAGAAAGTAAAATTGAAAGTTTCCCGGAAAATTCGGGGAAAACTGTACTGAAAGGCTGAACCAATTTGGCCAATCAGTTGTATCGGTTTAGCGATTCTCTAAAAGCGTTCCTAATAGTTCAAACAGGGCTTAGGGAAAAGAAATTCTGAAAATTTTCCCGGAAAATTCGATAAAACGTAAAAGTTCTGAACTGGTACACATATTTGACTATTTTCATTTTAAATGTTATCAATACTTTAAACAATGTTTTTATAAGAAAGAAGCTAAAAGTTGTCCGGAAAATTGGTAAATTCGGGAAAACTGAAAGTGCTGAACGACTGAATCGATGTCACTACTTTCTAAAAATGTTCGCAGTAGTTCAAATAGGGATTTTAGAGAAAGCAAAATTAGAAAAGTTGCCCGGAAAATCGGAAAATTCAGGAAAATCGAAAATTCGGGAATAACTGAAAGTGTTTAACGGCTGAATCGATTTGGCCAATCGGTTGAACCGATTTCGCTATTTTCTAAGTGTTCATAGTTCAAATAGGGTCTTTGGGGAAAGAAAAATGGAAAATTTGTCAGGAAAATTCGAAAAAAACTGAAAATGTTGAACGGGTAGACAGACTTGACTAACTTTCATTTTAAATATTATCAATACTTTGAATAGGTATTTCAAGGAAAAGAAACGAAAAGTTGCCCGGAAAATTGGAAAATTCGAGAAAAACTAAAAGCGTTGAATGGCTAGACAGATTTTTCATTTTACAAATGTTAACAGTAGTTCGAATACGATTTTTAGGGAAAGAACCATTGAAAAAGTTGGCCGGAAAAATAGAAAATGCTGAACGGATTGACAGATTTAGCTAATTTTTATTTTAAATGTCCCTGATGGTTCGAATACGACTTTTAAGAAAAGAAACAATGGATAATTGCTTGGAAAATTCGAGAAAAATTGAGTATTGAACGTGTAGACCGATTGGGTAATTTTTTTAACATTGTTAATTATAGTTCGTAGTTTTTTAGGAAAACAAAAATTGGAAAAGGTGCCGGGAAAATCCTGGAAAAGTTAAAAGTTCTGAACGGCTTGACAGATTCAACTAATTTTTAATTGAAATGTCTGTAATATTTCAAATGGGACTCGACCGATTTCGCTACTTTCTAAAAATGTTCGCAGTAGTTCGAATACGATTTAAAAAAAAAAGGAAAAATTGCCCAGAAAATTGGAAAATTCGAAAAAAAAACTGATAGCGCCAAACAACTGGACATATTTTCCGTTTATTTTTTAATGTTTGCAGTAGTTCGAATAAGTGTTTTAGGAAAATATACATTGGAAAAGTAGCCCGGAAAATTCGGGAAAGCCCTAGTGCCAAACGGGGCCAACGGCCCAAATTGACTTTTTTTAAATCAGATTTTTTAAATCTTCGCAGTAGTTCCAATAGCGCTTCCAGGAAAAGGGAAATTAAAAAAGTTGCCCGGAAAATTCCGAAAAATTGATAAGTGTCCAGAGGTCCGACAGATTTAACCCAACTTTATTAATGCCCGTTATAGTTCAAATGGGATTTTTAGGGAGACATTGGAAAATTTCGCCGGACAAATAAAACATTCGGGAAAAACTGAAAATTTCCCCGGAAAAATGAAAAATTCGGAACAAACGGCTGATCGTCTTGGCCATTTCTTAAAATGTCCGTGTGAGTTGAAATATGGTTCTTAGGGGAAAAACACTGGAAAATTTGCCCGGAAAATTCGGGAAAAACGAAAGTGCCAAACACCTAAACAAATTGGGCTAATTTTTATTTTGAATGTTTTTAATACCGTGAATAACGTTTTTAGGGAAACTAATAGTGGAAAAGTTGCCAGGAAAACTGGAAAATTCGGAAAAATTGAACGACTGGACCGATTTCGCTATTTTCTAAAAATGTTCCCAGCGGTTTGAATAGGGTTTTTAGAGAAAGTAACATTGAAAGTTTCCCGGAAAATTCGGGGAAAACTGTGCTGAAAGGCTGAACCAATTTGGCCAATCAGTTGTATCGGTTTAGCGATTCTCTAAAAGCGTTCCTAATAGTTCAAACAGGACTTAGGGAAAAGAAATTCTGAAAATTTTCCCGGAAAATTCGATAAAACGTAAAAGTGCTGAACTGGTACACATATTTGACTATTTTCAGTTTAAATGTTATCAATACTTTGAACAATGTTTTTATGGGAAAGAAGCCAAAAGTTGTCCGGAAAATTGGTAAATTCTGGAAAACTGAAAATGCTGAACGACTGAATCGATTTCGCTACTTTCTAAAAATGTTCGCGGTAGTTCAAATAGGGTTTTTAGAGAAGGCAAAATTGGAAAAGTTGCTCGGAAAATGGAAAATTTGTCAGGAAAATTCGAGAAAAACTGAAAATGTTGAACGGGTAGATAGACTTGACTAACTTTTATTTTAAATATTATCAATACTTTGAATAGGTATTTCAGGGAAAAGAAACGAAAAGTTGCCCGGAAAATTGAAAATTCGAGAAAAACTAAAAGCATTGAATGGCTAGGCAGATTTTTCATTTTACAAATGTTAACAGTAGTTCGAATACGATTTTTAGGGAAAGAACCATTGAAAAAGTTGTCCGGAAAAATAGAAAATGCTGAACGGGTTGACAGATTTAGCTAATTTTTATTTTAAATGTCCCTGATGGTTTGAATACGGTTTTTAAGGAAAGAAACAATGGATAATTGCTTGGAAAATTCGAGAAAAATTGAGCATTGAACGTGTAGACCGATTGGATCATTTTTTTAAAATTGTTAATTATAGTTCGTAGTTTTTTAGGAAAACAAAAACTGGAAAGGGTGCCGGGAAAATCCTGGAAAAGTTAAAAGTTCTGAACGGCTTGACAGATTCAACTAATTTTTAATGAAAATGTCTGTAATATTTCAAATGGGACTCGACCGATTTCGCTACTTTCTAAAAATGTTCGCAGTAGTTCGAATACGGTTTTTAAAAAGGAAAAATTGCCCGGAAAATTGGAAAATTCGAAAAAAAAACTGATAGCACCAAACAAGTGGACATATTTTCCGTTTCTTTTTTAATGTTTGCAGTAGTTCGAATAAGTGTTTTAGGAAAAGATACATTGGAAAAGTAGCCCGGAAAATTCGGGAAAGCCCTAGTGCCAAACGGGGCCAACGGCCCAAATTGACTTTTTTTAAATCAGATTTTTTAAATCTTCGCAGTAGTTCCAATAGCGCTTCCAGGAAAAGGGAAATTGAAAAAGTTGCCCGGAAAATTCCGAAAAATTGATAAATGTCCAGAGGTCCGACAGATTTAACCCAACTTTATTAATGTCCGTTATAGTTCAAATGGGATTTTTAGGGAGACATTGGAAAATTTCCCCGGACAAATAAAACATTCGGAAAAAACTTAAAATTTCCTCGGAAAAATGAAAAATTCGGAAAAACGGCTGATCGACTTGGCCATTTCTCAAAATGTTCATGTGAGTTGATATATAGTTCTTAGGGGAAAAACATTGGAAAATTTGCCCGGAAAACTCGGGAAAAACGAAAGTGCTAAACAGCTAGACAAATTGGGCTAATTTTTATTTTGAATGTTTTTGATACCGTGAATAACGTTTTTAGGGAAAGTAACAGTGGAAAAGTTGCCAGGAAAACTGGAAAATTCGGAAAAACTGAACTTCTAGACCGATTTCGCTATTTTCTAAAAATGTTTCCAGTGGTTTGAATAGAGTTTTTAGAGAAAGTAAAATTGAAACTTTCCCGGAAAATTCGGGGAAAAACTTAAAGTGCTGAAAGGCTGAACCAATTTGGCCAATCAGTTGGATCAGTTTAGCGATTCTAGTGTGTTCTAGATTTTAGTGTTCCTAATAGTTCAAACAGGGCTTAGGGAAAAGAAATTCTGAAAATTTTCCCGGAAAATTCGAGAAAACGTAAGCGTTGAACTGGTACACATATTTGGCCATTTTCAGTTTAAATGTTATCAATACTTTAAACAATGTTTTTATAAGAAAGAAGCTAAAAGTTGTTCGGAAAATTGGTAAATTCGGGAAAACTGAAAGTGCTGAACGACTGAATCGACTTCACTACTTTCTAAAAATGTTCGCAGTAGTTCAAATAGGGATTTTAGAGAAAGCAAAATTGGAAAAGTTGCCCGGAAAATCGGAAAATTCTGGAAAATCGGAAAATTCGGGAAAATCGAAAAATCGGGAGTAACTGAAAGTGTTTAACGGCTGAATCGATTTGGCCAATCGCTATTTTCTAAGTGTTCATAGTTCAAATAGGGTCTTTGGGTAAAGAAAAATGGAAAATTTGTCAGGAAAATTCGAGAAAAATGGAAAATTTGTCAGGAAAATTCGAGAAAAACTGAAAATGTTAAACGGGTAGTGGACTTGACTAACTTTTATTTCAAATATTATCAATACTTTGAATAGGTATTTCAAGGAAAAGAAACGAAAAGTTGCCCGGAAAATTGGAAAATTCGAGAAAAAATAAAAGTACTGAAGCGATTTGGCAAATTTTTTGAAATGTTCCTAATGGTTCGAATAACGTCTTTAGGGAAAGGAACATTGGAAAAATTTCCCGGAAAATTCGGGAAAATTTAAGCTGCTGAACGAAGATTTTTTAAAAATAGTTTAATCAGGCTTGACTATTTTTTAAAAACGTTCGTAGTAGTTCGATTGGGGCATTTAGGGAAAAATTGGAAAAGTTGGCCGGAAAATTCGGAAAAACTGAAGGTACCGAACAAAGATTTTAAAAAATAGTTAAATCGAGCTAATTCGGCTATTTTTTAAAAATGTTCGTAGTAATTCGTTTAGGGCATTTATGGGGCAAAAAATGGAAAAGTTGGCCGGAAAATTGAAAAATTCGGGATAAACTGAGGGTATCAAATTTTCAAAAATAGTCAAATCGAGTTAATTCGACAATTTTTTTAAAATGTTCGTAGTAGTTAGATTAGGGTATTTAGGGGGGGAAAAAAATTGAAAAAGTTGCCCGGAAAATTGGAAAATTCGAGAAAAACTAAAAGTCCTGAATCGATTTGGCAAATTTTTTGAAATGTTCCTAATGGTTCGAATAACGTCTTTAGGGAAAGGAATATTGGAAAAATTTCCCGGAAAATTGGGGAAAATTGAAGCTGCTGAACGAAGATTTTTTTTAAATAGTTTAATCAAGCTTGACTATTTTTTAAAAGCGTTCGTAGGAGTTCGATTAGTGCATTTAGGAAAAAATTGGAAAATGTTGGTCCGGAAAATTCGGAAAAACTGACGGTACCGAACGAAGATTTTTAAAAAATAGTCAAATCGAGCTAATTCGGCTATTTTTTTTAAATGTTCGTAGTAATTCGATTAGGGCATTTATGGGCAAAAAATGGAAAAGTTGGCCGGAAAATTGAAAAATTCGGGAAAACTGAAGATAACAAATTTTAAAAACTAGTCAAATCGAGCTAATTCAACAATTTTTTTAAAATGTTCGTAGTAGTTCGATTAGGGCATTTAGGGGGAAAAAAATTGAAAAAGTTGCCCGGAAAATTCGGGAAAACTGATGCGCGGAACGTCTTGAAATTTGGCTAATTTTCATTTAAATGTCCGTAATATTTTGAATAGTTTTTAGGGAAAGAAAAATTGGAAAAGTTGCCCGCAAATTTGGAAAATTCAGGAAAAAGTGAAAGTGTTTATTATCCATTGGTGGACTTCTGAACGTAGTTTTCCTCAAATGGATGATCACAATCATTAGATACAACAATGAAATCAGGAATACGTTTATTTTTTATTTTTGTTTTGATTCAACATTTCCGATAATTTAGCACAAATTCACAAACCGATCTCAAAAAAATTTATTACAGTTTGGGCAGGAAAACGCTATCAAGTCTGCTACTTTTATAAAAAGTACGAGAACCTGTTAACTAATGGGGAGTTTCTTATAATTCAGTTTTTTCTGGTTTGGTGATAACTCGAGGGAAAGGACTAAATTTTGAGGTTAATCTCGAGGTTGGACTTGAAATTATTACAAGAAATTATTAAATCTGAAACTTCGAAATTATCGTCGAAAAGTGGTTTTTGGAAGTCAAGATTTCAAATTTACAGTCAATATTTTAAGACAAAAAGTAAGACAATTGTAATTTCGAACGCAAAATTAATCAAATTCGAAAGCGAAATTAATCAATTTCGAACGCGAAATTAATCAATTTCGAACGCGAAATTAATCAATTTCGAACGCGAAATTAATTAATTTCGAACGCAAAATTACTCGTGATGAGTTTTGATTTAGATTTATTCAGTAAAAAATATTATCAATTTTGTTATTTTCAAATTAAAAATGTTACATACATGATAACTTTAGCAGTAAGTGCAAAATACCTCGATCAACTCTACTTAACTTCAGAAAGGAAACATGTAATGTCGAAAAAAAAAATTAACGCTTGTCATTAATACCGATAATCACATATTATTATATCAATTTTTTGCCAAAACAAAGGATTTTTTTAATATACGTGCTTGGTAAACAATGATATCAAATGATAACATCAGTAGCATAATGTTGCACTTCAATCGGTGTAATTATTTGAATTTTCGATAATAAAATAGAACTACGCTGCGCTCATTAGTGAAAATTACAAATTGCCCATAAAATACTAAGACTACCTTAAATTTGGCATTATGTAGAAACAAATGTCACTTAGTTTTCACACTATTCTGCCTAATACGGACAAAAACGGGTTTAATTTCACATTACTTATTAAAAATAATTGCGTTGTTTGCAACGATAATACTTCCTGATTTGTTTATCTATTGTATATCAGGACAGCTTAGATTTCGGTCTATTGTTAACTGTCAAATCATAAAAAGATGAATGAACTTATGTCGTTGGAAAAGCTAACAACGAAAAATTATAAACAATAAGGTCTTCGAGCCACACCAACTGAATAATAATGGACCAAATTTAATGTTTAATTGAACTTCCTGGAGTAAATAAGTAATGTACCCCAATTTCTTCCCATAGATTTCACACAGATTCACAATCATAGCCACCAACGATCAGTTACAAAATCCAAATCGGCGGCATCACACAAACCATTTTCTATTTAATTTCGCGCACAACGGCACCCCGAACGCAACAACACCGATAAAAAAATGTACAAAGGTGATTGATAAGACATGGCTTACCTATTGTTAAAAGTGTATGGTTCATAATTGGTGAAGATTCGCCGTGATCCGGCCCATTTTTGTATTACACGCGAGATTCCTCAACGCACATTAAACTAATTACAACATCAACAACATATTTATACAAATTTCGCGAACAATTACTACGAATGTAATGAAAACATTATAAAATTCAGTTTATGCACCAACATTCCATTGCCATTTTGTCACTAGACGAATGGCCAGCTTCTTCAAGTCGACGCGCCATCTGTTGGGCGCCCTTGAAAGCCCTTTGAAACAGATTTCTACTTAAAGTTTTAACATATTGGAATTTTGCCTAAATAGGCACACTTTTTGGTTCATTTAGAAAAATGTTTGCTTTTAGCGATAAGTTATTAAAAATAAGGCATTGTATTTGACCGTCTACTATAGAATTAGACCTAAGGAAACCTATAGTCAAAGAGAGAAACATAAAAAAGTGGAGAAATGTTAGGTTAGGGGTATTGGCAACACTGGTAAAAATGTCATGTATTTGTGCTATTACCCAATAGGTAGCAATACTATTTGTAGTTACTTTGATGTATATTCTATGGTATAGGTCCAAATAAGGTTTCACCCCTTTACCACATCGGCAATTAAATAAATAATTAAGCAATTTTTATTTTGCGTAATTATTTATTTAATTGCCGATGTGGTAAAGGGGTGAAACCTTATTTGGACTTAATCACAAGCCACAGTGTTTAGTTCAGTGCTTTAGAGATTCTATGGTATGAGAATAAATAGAATATAGAACTGATAGTTAACTTGGTTTTGTCTTTGATTATAACCTATAATATTTAACTTAAATTTTTCAATGTTTACCTTTGATTAAACATAAATATTTATATTATTTAAGAAATTTACATAATGACTTTTGTGGCTTATGGTGGACATTTTCTTCAGTTTTTTTCGTTACAGTGGTATGCTTACTAGGAAAACTGCCCATACAAAAACAATTCTCGATTCAAGATGTTGAATGTAAAGAAGTGCGAAAAATAAACTTACAGAAAGAAGCTGAACAAAATAATGATAAAGTCTTCAGATAGTTTTCCAAAGTTTCTGGAAGACTACATAGTTGGTGGTATGCTAAGGAATCAAGAATTCAACGCAGAATCTTACAAAAACGAATTTTCCATTGACATTTTGAAGGGACTTGAATCTGGTGAAAAATTTCTAAAAGCTTCTGTTATACTGCATTATTATTACTTAAACTGATTTACCGAATCGGGTATTTAAACTTAGGTGATTTAGAGAGCGTTCCTTCTAAAGGAAAAGTTCAGAAAATTGATCTAAAGTAGGCATCCCACAAAAGTTGGGCAGTGTCTCAGCTCCGAGATGAGAAAATCTTTCTTGCACTGTTAAATCATGCTCTCACATGATAAAGATGCGTTTTACTCAGCCAATGAATACAATAAAATAGTTAATCCAAAATTTGTACATAATGGGCAGCAACTGGAACGATGTTAATAAAAGATATATTTAGGGAATTTTCATTTATTTACATGAAAATAAAATCCAATTTTGATACTTAATTATCTAAAAAAATAACAAAATATTTTTCAAAAATCGTCCTATTAATAAAAGTCATATATTGATTCTAAAAATGTAAAAGCTGTTTATACCAGAAAATATATTTTGAAACATAACTAATTTTCATAGAAGTAATAAATGTATCAAGAAATTGCGTTCAATTAACAAACAATAATCCTTAAAAATGACACGTTTTCAATAAAAGTTGCTCTCGTTTTACATAAGTCCAGATTTTTTTAATTCCTCAGTCACTTCAGGGATATCAACGTCGTACTTCATCTCTTCGTTAATCTGCTCTAGAATATTCACTGTGTAAGTACCGAATTCAGTAATCAACGACCTAACTTTTTCTTCAACATTCTTATTGCTTTGTATTCCAGCTAATTTACACTGTATCCCCTAACATTTTTAAATCTTTCAGCTCAGCAGGCATCCGTCGGATTTTACTGGGGGGCAACGATGCCGAATTCCCATATTCCACAAATAAAACCTCCACGTTACCATCGTCGTCAGTGCCCAAGCTGGTAGCTCTAAACCACCCATCTAAAACTCAATAATCAGCCGGGGTCAAATCTGGGGGATAACTTACAACCTTCTTCGAAGTAGGCCAAGCACATGTCGTAGGCTTTCGGTTCGAAAGGGTTCATCGTCTTCAATGCTGATGGACGAGACGAGGCTCAATTGATGCAGGACTTCGGGATCTGAGCTGATCAGCGTGAAATCTTCCACGCTGTTAAAGCTGGTTAACATGAAGTCGCCCTTGCCCAATTTGGGGATGAATAGGTCCAGATCGTCAAAAGTTAAAACTAAAAAAAAAATACGTATTAGTTTTGTATTGTAATTTAAATCTGCAAGTTTTAGATTCAGTAAGTCTAGATTAAGTGAAACCAGAACTATGTACATGAAATGTAGAAAATTTATAAGAACGAATTAAAAAAGTCGACATTTTTGAATTCTAATTACAAAAAAAAAAGATTTTTCAGCTCTAATTTTCCTTTTACAAAATAGTTACCTTTTTCTACGGAAGTTGCCTCCTTATTAACAGAGGATTCCTCAGCTGTGCCTTTCGCTTCTTGTTCAACATTCGACGTTTTAGGTTCAGTTTGGGCAGGCGTTTCGATTTCCTTCTTAATCGGGGAAACGTGATCGCGCGCCTTATTGGGAACCGTTTTCCTCCTTAGATTTCAACGTTAAATCGCGAGTTTCCACAGCTTTTTCAGGGAAGAGCAACTTGGACAAGTGCTTGCCATTAGGAGGCGTAAGTAGATCGAAATCGTCGCCCTCGATACTCTATAACAACGAAACTTACTCAATCCATGGGTTTACACCTAATTCTCTAATTTTTATTACTTAAATACTGTTATGGGCTTATCGGTTCGAATTGATTACACTTATCGAATAAGACCCACTTTATTACTGAACTCAACTTTGATCACCACAGTTGATTAACTCATTTATTATTGACTTCTACTAACTCACTAATTACACTGACTCTAATTGACTGACTCGAGGGAAAGCTGACCGCCTTTTTATAGTTTTGGCCCCCAGGCTTCTAGAACGTTTTCGGCAGATAAGGCTTATCGTTTGCCGAAATTTCTGGAACGCTTATCTGCCATTTGTTTCGTTATCGCGGCCGCTTTCCCCTTATCAGATCCTTCTAGAAACTTTTTTTATTTACTAAATTCGACAATTCTATTCTAAATCCTATTTCATCTATTCACATTACGTTACAATACTATTCGTGCAATATTATTTATATTATGAGAAGTATGAGGTAATCTTAACGGTTTCCCCAAGTTGCAAAGGTCGCTGTGTAAGACAACTTTAATTTTCTTGTATTCTGGATTTGTATTATAGCAAATTCCATTGAATACAAGCAAATTCCATTGAATATAACCAAATTTCATTGAATACAAGCAAATTCCATTGAATACAAGCAAATTCCATTGAATACAAGCAAATTTCGCTGAATACAAGCAAATTCCATTGAATACAATCAAAATTCCACTGAATACAAGCAAATTCCATTGAATACAAACAAATTCCATTGAATACAAGGAACTTAACTATTTATATTCAATAATGGCGGTTATTATTATTATTATCTACTGATCTAGTTGAAATGAAGAGTACGCACCACGATCAATTTGGATTTTTCTTCGACGAGCTTAGCAACGAGTTCCTCAGAGCTTTCGCCAAATTTGGCCTTCTTGTAACCCCTGATGACAGGGCTTTCGGATTAAAGTGGGGGGTATCTCCGCTAGCGTTTCGTTTACATTCCTTAGCGATTTAATCGACAACCTGTCTTTAGCTACTACGTCCAAGTACCGCACTGTAACCAAACCATCTTCTACGCTCTCGATGATGGCTCGAAACAGATCTTGTTCGCCAGTCTTTATGGCAAAGAACCAGTTGACCCTCGTCGAATTTTTTCAAGGGTTGGGTGCCTGCGGATCTTATCAAGTCCATGACCTCTTTATACTTCTCGTAGCAGGGTTTGTTTCTGAGATAGAATATGCCGTCTTCCCATCCGGCAACCATGACTTTTTCGCCATTGGGTAAATTTGTGTTGTAGATGATTTTATCGACGCGGAACGTCTTATCTGGATCGACTTGGCTCGGGGGCGGACTACCACCATCATCGATTGTAACAACTTGGGTACCGTCATCAAACTAGAATAAAAATTATATCAATATTGTGTTATTTTTTTTGCAAAGACGTCCCTCGGTGGCGTATGAGATACGCCACCGAGGGACGTCTTTACTATGTTAACTACCATACAAATGCCTTCCATCTAATCATTCAAGCGCAGAAATTGCAAAATAAGTTAAATGCATGAAGTCGAAATTTTGAAGAAAAAAATAAAATTTCGAACATTTGGATTCATCAACATTTTAAAACTCGAAAACTTGCAAATGTTAAACTTTTAAAAAAATCTTCCAAATTGTAGTTGTAACGCGTTAAGTTCTAATTTTCCGTTAAAAAGTCGCCATCAAAACCAAAAATTCGATATTAAAGTCAATATATCGAGTTTCATCTCTAAATTTAAAATTTCGGTCGAAACGTCCTAATTAACGTTGCAATGTTTTGATTGACGTCAACATTTCTTCTAGAAGTTTTTAGAATACGAGGTTTAGAAAAAAAAAAGTCGAAATAATGCAGACATTTTCATACGGAAGTCAAAATTTTAGGAAAAACTTGAAATTTGAATGTTGAACCTTGAACAGTTTGAAAGAAAATAGAAACCTCAAGAAAGTTAGATCATTTGATCTGAAGAGGGGAGGTCCAAAGCCATATTTTTTAATTTCCTTTTCCTCAAAATTTGATTTTTTCGAAACTTCATTCCCCAAAATTTGCTTCTTTTAAAAAATTTTGATTTTTCTTTTCTTTTTAATCTTGTTCAAAATGTCCATTTTTGATTAAAATTTCAAATCTCTTAAAAATGTCGAGTTGTGAAGTATCTACATTTTTTTCGATTTCTTCTCAAAAATGGGACTTAAGACTTGACTTTTTCTCAAAATTTCAGCTTTTTTTAGAATTCGAGATTTAGAAAAAAAAGTCGAAATAATGCAGACATTTTCATACGGAAGTCGAAATTTTAGGAAAAACTTTATATTTGAATGTTGAACAGTTTGAAAAAAAATAATGAAAATAAGATCATTTGATAGGAGGGAGGTCCCCCTATTTTTTAAATTTCCTTTTCCCCAAAATTTGATTATTTCAAAACTTTATTCCCCAAAATATGCTTCTTTTCAAAAATTTTGATTTTTCTTTCTTTCAATCTTTTTCAAAATTTCCATTTTTGATTAAAATTTCGAATCTTTTAAAAATGTCGAGTTCTGAAGTATCTACATTTTCTCAAAATTTCGTTTTACAGTTTCAACGTTTTTATCAATAGAAAAAAAACCAAAATTTTGAAAAGGTTAAAACTTTTTTCAAAATTTCGAATCTCTTGAAAATGTCGAGTTTTAAAGTATCCACATTTTTTCCAAAATTTCATTTTAAAGTTTCAACCTTTTTATCGATATAAAAAAAACCAAAATTTTGAAAAGGTCGAAACTTTTTTCAAAATATTCGGATTTTTAAACGTCCGACCTGTTTTCGATAAAGTGAAAATTTCAAAATTGTTTAACATTTTAGGTTCCTTCAACATTTCGACTTGAAAATTGTAAGATTTATTTCAAAACTCACTCTTTTCTTCAAAATTTCGATTTCTTCTCAAAAATGGGACCTAAGACTTTTGACTTTTCATCAAAATTTCAGTTTTTGTTCAAAATTCTAGCTTCTTTCAAAATTTTTACTTTTTTTAAAAACTTCATCTATTTCCAAGTTTCGACTTTTCCGAAAATTTAGATTTTTGGAAATTTGAAAACATCAACTTTTCCAAATGTTGATTTTTTAAAAAAAATGCTCACTGTCGACATTTTGAAAGTAAGATGAAAATTTGAAAAAATTTAAAATCAAAAAGGGTCCAATTTTTTTTTAAAATCCAGCTTTTAAACTTTTGAAAAAAAGTCCAAATTCTGAAATCAGGACATTCTCAAAAAAAGTCGAAATTTTCAAAAAAGTAGAAATTTTTTAGAGGTCGAAATATTCAAAGATTCGAGTTTTTAAAACAAAATTTGTCAAATTTACAAAAAAGTTAACTAACTTTAAAAATAACTCTATTAAAAAAAATGTGAATTCTAACCCAAAACTTCGAAAATGAATCAATTTTAAACTAAAAATTCGTAGAAAAAGTGAAAATATAAAATTAAATTGGAAATGTCTTGTCAAAATGAAAACTTTGAAAGAAATACTGAATTTATTATTTGAATCGATTTTCGCTAAAAGAGGCTGCGCGACATTTTTATGCAAATTGTAATTATGCTGCAATTTGACGTTTTAAAGGTAAAATATCATTTGGTGCGATTGGGGCTACCGCAAATGTATAACTTGCTGGAATTTAGTTGTCATTTGTGGTTGAAAGATGCCAAACGCTGAACAAATAAAATTTGTAAACGCAACTTGGCACATTCCAACAATTTAATTAAATTTAAACAATTTAATTTAATTTAAATTGATTTAAAGAAACCAAATCGACTTTGATCTCGAGAATTTTAAAAAATGTGGCAGAAAATACACTCGAGCATACAGCAGAAGCGAGCTCCAAATTTACCCGCTTTACACATCGCAGTTTTGGTTCATCATCGATGCTGACGCTTTTTTTAGCTTCCTGGTCTTTGGTGGACAACGTCAATTTGGCAGCTTGGGCTGGAACCTCGTACAACTTCTGGTTAATTTTTTTAACCACACTGACTTCCGATTGGTTACCAAAATCGACAAAATTCACGTAATATTTATCCTCTTTTTTACTTAATACGTTAGCGCGACACCTAAAAAAAAATCAAGTTGAAAATTTAACGTTTCAATGTCAAAAATATAACGTTTCGATGTCAAAAATTTAACACTTCGATGTCAAAAATTTAACATTTCGATGTAACAAATTTAACATTTTGATGTCAAAAATTTAACATTTCGATGTCAAAAATTTAACATTCGCCATACCACATGCCCTCGTAAAGAGCTATGACGATGCTACCAGGCGATGGTGTCACAATCTCTGAAATTTCACCCAATTCGTGCAGCTCGTTGTGCAAGTCGACTACTAAATCTTCGTTGGTGGTCAGTTGAGCAAAGAAGGTTTTACCGTTTACAACATGGGTGACTTTGACTTGATTTACCCCCTGACCTAACTCCACTCGAGTCATGTTGGAGGCGGGAAATTCCGGCAATTGACTCATTTTGTTATCTTGTGGGCCACTTTGTCTTGACCCGTCTTGCCTCCTGGCATAGTTTTGCCTATTCCCGTTATCTTGCTTAGTCTGGTTATCTTGTCTAGTCTGGTTATCTTGCCTGTTCCTGTTGTCTTGCTTAGTCTGGTTATCTTGCCTGTTCGTATAGCCGTCTCGGTTGTAGGGCTGATTTGGTCTCGTTCCTTGATAGGGTCTCATCCCTTGGTTTGGCCTCGTCCCCTGATCTGGCCTCATTTCCTGAGCTACTCTCGTTTCTTGAGCTCCTCTCGTTTCCTGAGCTGCTCTCATTTCCTGAGCTGCCCTCGTTTCCTGAACTGGCCTCGTCCCTTGATCCGACCGCTTTGCTTCTATCCTCTTTGCATCGTTCCGCTCTTTAATCTCGCTCTGTTTTGCGTCCCCTTCTTTAATATTCGCCGTGTACGAGTTGTCCCCCCTTTCGCTCCTACCAAGGCTATTTCTGCTGCTACTAGAGTTGCCAAACTGGCCTCCACCCGAGTTGTCCAAGAATGAGCCGTTTCGACTCCCGTCGTCGGGTTTGGCGTGTGGCAGTCTCAAGTTTCTGTTTGGTTCACGCTTGGGGGAGTTGTCGTATTGGGAGCGGTCGTCGTACTGGGAGCGTTCGTCATACTGGGAGCGGTTGTCAGACTGCGTCTGGGTGTTAAAATTGTTCGGCGACTGATTAGATCTCCTAGTTTGGGGGACAAAGTTGTCTTTAGTCTGCCTGGGGCTATAGGACGGTTTAGAATCGGAGTAGTGGCCGCCTGTTGGGCCGTTTTGTTGGAAGTTACCCGATAAGGTGTTCGGTTCATTACCCGGTGAGGTGTTATTCAGCTCCGGGAAATGCTTTCTCTCGAGCCTAAGCAAAATATCAATTTTAAATAAAGCATATCAAGAATTAGGAAACGGGAACACAAAAACCAGAGAATTTAATATGAATTCTTACAAAAGTTGATATTTTTAAAACCAAGAAAAATTAAAAAAAAAACAACATTCCAGAACATGTTGTTGTTTTTTGATGTTTTTTTTTTTAATTTTCTTAGTTTTAGAAGACAAGATTTGCATATCAATTCTTGAAGATAACAAAGGATGAGTCCGTTTCACAAAAAAAATGAAATCTTACGTTTCGATGGCTTTGTCAATGTCGTCCAGATTGAGCTGTGTAATTTTATTCCTGTGCAAAAAATTTCTCGCCTCCGACATCAAGTATAATTTGAACTCTTTTAAAATCGTGCTGAAACAGAAAAATTAACCGTGAGGACGAATTGAAACTTTTTTTTTATTATGACATCTTAAATTCGATTTTTCTTGAAATTATTTGAAGACTTTTTGATATTTTGAATCAAAACCTTTTCCCGAATAATCATATCAAGCTTATTTTTTAAATATATCGAAACTTAACATTTCGATTTTCATGGTTTTGATTTTTTTAAACTTACAATCAAAATTTATCAAAAAAATAAGTAAACTGGGAATAATGAAGTCGAAATTTCGAATAAAAATTTAGAAATTTATAACAAATCTGGAAATTAAGCTCTAAATTGACAAGAAAAAAAAAAGTCGATATTTTGTCAAATAATTTCGAAAAATTGATGATCTCTTATAATTTATGATGATGTGATGCGATTTACCTTTTCCCCACCAGAAGTGGGTCATAGGAGTCTTTTCTGAATATCATAAAACCACTTTTTCTTATTTCTGACATGGGGACATACAACTGACCATCGTCTGTTATCATAACATGGAGATTACGTCCGTGGATGTCAACATAATCATGAATTTCTTCAGCATCGAAACCATTGAGGTCCATTTTGTCGTCGCTGCTGGCAGTCTCAAAAACCTCACTTTTATCAAACTGGTACCTGCCGGTCAATTTATCAAGTTAATCACAAATATCTGTCATCGAAACACAATTTTAAAAAAGACAAGTGGTCCGAAGGGAGTATCCTATTGCATGCTGCTGATATATAATGAAACATTGTGGATTTTTAACTAAACAAAAATTTTTTAACTAATAAAGAAGAGATTATTTAACTAAAAAACAAAGCCACTTATTTGAATTACCCTAATTTAAATACTAGTTCAACTAGGACGCATGTACCTTTTATAATTTTAACTGACGTCTACTAGAATACTTAATATCACACAATTAGGTCATATCGTTACTTAACCAATTACGTCATATCGTTACTTAACCAATTACGTCATATCATTACTAAACCTTCTAATGGCCAAATTCTTTTTAACGAACTTATAGCTAAAGTACGCTTTGCACAATTTACATTAGTTTAGTTTATTAAGCGATATTCGCCTCAAGGCGCCCTTGGGAACTAGAGGCTTAATTGTAAACAATCGATAGATACATATTCGGTAATAAGCTCTTAATAGCTTCTAAATCTAGTGTACATCTGCTTAAACTGTCACTATTTTAATTTTACATTCAGTTACAATACCAATCCAACTGATTGGAAGAGTAGTATCCAGATCATCGGTTTATCACACTTCGATGATGAAGCGCAAACAAGACCAAGGTATAAAAACGCTTGTTAAATACTCCTTGTCGTACCTGTTAAATTCCACACTCCAGTAGAACGGAGCTGTATTATTCAGTCTTATGCATGCAGTTTCTGCCTCTCTACAAAAAAAAAGTTTTAAAAGTCCTGATTCATATAAATAAGTATACATACTCTGCAGATCGAAAGTAAACTTTCGCATACGTTGGGGGTATTGGTAAAAATAACTTCGTCACAGGCCCTATCTGCTGGAATACTTCTTTAATTTTTGCCTAAAAACAAAACATAATTAGCCATAAGACTTTCCAACTACTCTCTACAAAAAAAAAAAAATAGGTTAATGCAGTTTTTCATGCATCGAAGCCATGAGAGTGTAAGCAACCGGAGTTGGCCCGCATTGTTTATGTTTCGTGGCGCCAATCATCAGGAAAGAATTCCAATCACCGCTTGTTTCAGCGTCACTCGGGCCTGGCAGAAGTGGATTGTTAATTCGAAATTCCTGTTCAATAAATCGATAAATCGTTACCTGTTTTAACATTCGTTCAATTAATATTTTGAAGTTTGTGTTACCTCTTATTATCGTTATAATTTGTATGTCGCTAGCGTTATTGGTGTTTAAATTGTGGAGGAGGAACCCAAATCTAACACTAGGATAGGAGTGGGTGGAGCGTTTGCCCTCGCTTTGACTTATGCAGTTAAACGAAAATATACGATTCAACAGATATATCTTTACTTTAACATTCGTCTTTTCCTTGACGTTTCGACTCTTCCCTCGAAATTTTAACTTTCAAATTCATCCTGTTTTAGAAAAATGTTGTTTCGCAAAAGGCGACCTTCCTTTTGAAGTTTCAAATTATGAAAATTCGACCTTTTTCCCAAAATCCGATTTACTCAAAATTCCACCATCATCTCAAAATTCGTTGACTTCTATAGCAAAATTCGTTGTCTTTTATACCGAAATTCGTTGTCTTCTATACCGAAATTCATTGTCTTCTATACCAAAATTCCCCATTACTCAATCGGATATCTCTCTGAAGATAACAGTTTGGATGTCGAAACGCGTTAGAGCAACCTTTGTTGTGTTTTTTAATCTTTCTTGGTCTCAGGGGACAAGTTTTGTATTTCAATCGGGTTTTTCTAAAAATTGGTTTAACAAAATTTGGCTTTTTCTCGAAATTCGATCCTTCATAAAAACGAAAAATATGTGAAAAGTATTTAGAAATTTTCACAAACGGTTTTTGGACATTTCGAATTTTTCTAAATTGAGGAACATTGCATTTTATTTTAAAATTTCAACTTTTTCATCGAAATACGTCTTCTTTTTTTTAAATTGCAACAATTTTTCCTAAATTCACCCTTTTTTTCAAAATTCCGACTTTATTTTTATTAAATTATTTATGAAGAATAACATTTGACTTTCAATTTTTCTCAATTTCTAAATTTTCCATGCAGTCTCTTTCCTGGAGCTTTGATTTTTTTAAATTTCATCTTTTTCTTTCAAAATTTGGGACTTTTTTGGAAATATTTTTTTTAATTTGCCTTTATTAAAAAATTTCGACTGTTTAACTCTCGACTTTTTTTAACTTTCGACCCTTTTTCAAAACCTCCCCTTTTTTAAAAATTTTTTACTTTTTTTGTCCCAATTTTTTCAAAATTTTCACGTTTATTGGAATTTCAACTTTTCAACTTCGATTTTTTACTTGAAAAAATCAATTTGTTTTTTAAATGGTTTTGTAAATTTGGTTTCTCGAATTTTTTTTTTGGTGAACTTTATAGTTTTTCTCAAATTCTTTTTGAAACTGACTTCCCAAAAATTTCAACTTGTTTTCCAAAAGTCTTCTTATCCACAGAATTTTGAATTGTCTTACCTTAAAATATAGATTTTTTTCTGATAAGAGAAGGGAAGAGAAGGAGAGTAGTGAAGATAAGAAGAAAACAAGCAAAGGGAAGAGGAGAGAGGAGGAAGAAGAGAAGGGAAGGAGACGAAAAGAGAAGAAGAGAGAATGGAAGAGAGGAAGAAAAGAAGAGAAGGAAAGAAAAAAAGAGAAAGGAAGAGAAGAAGCAGGAGAAGAAGATCAGAAGACAAAAAGAAAATTAGAATAGGAAAAGAAAAGTGAGTAGAAGAAAACAAAAGGGAAGAGGAGAGAGGAAAGGGAAGGAGACGAAGATAAGAAAAGAAAGGAAGAAGCAAAGAGGAAGAAAAGAGGGGAAGGAAGAAAGAAAGAAGGGAAGAGAAGAAAAAGAAGAGGAATGGGAAAAGAAAAAGAAGAGGAAAAAGAAGGAGAAGAGAGGAAGATGAAGGAAGAGGAGGAAAAAAGGGAGAAGAAGAAATTAAGGAGAAAGAAGAAAAAGACGAATTAAAGCGAACAGAAAAGATCACGAAATGAGAAAATGTGGAAAGCAGAAAAAATAAAAATATGGGAAAAGAACAGAGAAGAAAAGAAGAAGAAATTAAGAAGAGAACAAAAGCGGAAGAGAATTAAAGAAGAAAGGAAGGGAAGAGAAGAAAAAGAAGAAGAAGGAAAAGAGAAGAAGAGGTGAGGAAAGAGAAGCGAAGTAGAAAAGAAGAAAATAACGAGAAAGAAGAGGAAACAAAATTAAAAGAGAGCAGAAAAATGAGGAAAGAGAAGATTAGGAGAAAAGAAAAAAGGGAGAAGAAATAAAGAATAAAGAAGAGAAAAAAGAAGAAAAAGACGAATTAATGCGAAGAGAAGAGAGAACGAAATGAAAAAAAGTGGAAAGCAGAAAAAATAAACGTACGGGAAAGGAACAGCGAAGAATAAAAGAAGAAATTAAAAAGAGAAGAGAACAAGAGCGGATGAGAGGAAGAAGAGAAGAAGAAAGGAAAAGGGGAGGAGAAGAAAAAGAACAGAAAGAAGTGGAAGAAGACAGAAAGAAGATGAGTAAAGAGAAGGAAAAAAAGAGTGGGAGGAAAAGAAAATAAGGAGAAAAAAGAAAAAACAGAAGAAGGAGAAATAAAAGAGGGAGAAAAAATTAATGATAAAGAAAAAAAGAATTAAAGCGAAGAGAAGAGAGAACGAAATAAGAAAAAGTGGAAAGCAGAAAAAATAAAAGTATGGGAAAAGAACAGAGAAGAAGAAAAGATGAAATTAAAAAGAGAAGAGAACAAGAGCGAATGAGAGGAAGAAGAGAAAAAGCAAAGAAGAAAGTAAAAAGGGAAGAGAAGAAAAAGAAGTGGAAGAAGACAGAAATAAGATAAGTAAAGAAAGGAAGGAAAATGGGAGGAGTAGAAAATAAGAAGAAAGAAAAGGAAAAAAGAAGATGAGAAAAGAGAAGAGAAGGGGAAAAGAAAGAGGGGAGAAGAAGAAAATAAAGAGAAAGTAGAAGAAAAGACGAATTAAAGTGAAGAAAAGGGAGGAAGAGATGAGAAAAAGTGGAAAGCAAAAAAAATAAAAGTATGGGAAAGAAGAGAAAAAGAAGAAGAAATTAAGAAGACAAGAGAACAAGAGTGGAAGAGAGGAAGAAGAGAAGAAGGGAAGAAGAAAGAAGGAAAGAGAAGAAAAAGAGGTAGAAGAAAATTGAAGAAAGAGAAGGAGAAAAGAAACAGAGAAGAAGAGAATAGGGGGAAAGAAGAGAAAAAAGAAAAGGACGAATTAAAGCAAGAGAAGAGAGGAAGAGATGAGAAAAAGTTGGAAAGCAGAAAAATAAACGTCTGGGAAAAGAAGAGAAGAGGACAAGAGCGAAGCGGAGGAAGAAGAGAAGGGAGGAAGAAGGAAAGAGAAGAAAAAAGAGGAAGAAGAAAAAGAAGACAGGAAACAGAGAAGAGAAGAGAAAAGAAACAGAGGAGAAGAAAATAAGGAGGAAGAGGAAAAAAAGAGACGAATTAAAGCGAAGAGAAGAGAGGAAAGAGAGAAAAGTGGAAAGCAGAAAAAATGAACGTCTGGGGGAAAAAGAAGGGAAGAAAAAAGAATAAGAAAAGAAGAGAAGAACAAATTAAGAAGAGAAGAGGACAAAAGCGAAAGGGAAGAAGAATATAAGGGAAGAAGAATAGAAGGGAAGAAGAAAGAAGGAAAGAGAAGAAAAAAAAGCAAGAAGAAGAAAGGAAGATGAGAGAAGAGAAGAAAAAAAGACACGGAGAAGAAAATAGGGAGAAAGAAGAGGAAAAAAGAAAAAGACGAATTAAAGCGAAGAGAAGAGAAGAAGAGATGAGAAAAAGTGGAAAACAGAAAAAATGAACGTCTGGGAAAAAAAGAAGAAGAGAAGAAAAAAAGAATAAGAAAGAAGAAGAGAAGAACAAATTAAGAAGAGAACAAGAACGGAAGAGAGGAAGAAGAGAAAAGAGTAAGGATAAAGAAGGAAAGAGACGGAAAAGGAGAGGAAGAAGAGAAGAGGAAGAGGCGAGAAGAAAAAAGACGACAAACATGGAAAAATAGAAGAAGAAGAAGAAGAAAAGGAGATGAAAAAGAAGAAGAAAAGAAAGAAAGAGTAGAAAGAAGAAGAAAAGAGAAGAAAAGAGGAAGAGAAAAAGAGGAGAAGAGAAAAAATAATAGTATGGGAAAAGAACAAAAAAAGAAGAAACAAAGAGAAGAAGAAAAGAAGAGGAAAAAGAAAAGAATTAGAGAATAAATTAAGCAGAGAAAAGAAGAGAAGAAGAATAGAAAAGAAGAAGAAAAGAAGAATAGAAGCCAAGAGAGGAAAGGAAGAGAAGAAAGAAAAAGAGAAGCGAAGAGAGAAAAAGAGAGGAATAAGGGTAGAAGAACAGAAGGATAGACGAGAAGAAAAAGACGAAGAACATGAGAAGAAGGGAGGAAGAAAATAAAAAGAAAAGAGGAAGAAGAAAAAGAAGAATAGAAGCCAAGAGAAGAAAAGAGGAAGAGAAAAAGAAGAGACGAGAAAAAGAGGAGAAGAGAAAAAATAAAAGTATGGGAAAAGAACAAAAAAGAAGAAAAAAGAGAAGAAGAAAAGAAGAGAAAAAGAAAAGAATTAGAGAATAAATTAAGAAGAGAAAGAAAGAGAAGAGAGGAAGAATAGAAAAGAGGAAGAAAGAGGATAAAAGAAAAAGAAAGGAAGAAGGGAAGAGAAGAAAAAGAGGAAATAAAAGAGGCGACAGAAAAAAGAGGAGAAAAAAAGGAGGAGAAAAAGAGGAGAAGAAGAGAAACATGAAAAAGAAGAAGAAAAGCGAATAAAAGAAGTGAAGGAAGAAGCGAAGAGAAAAAGAAGAAGTAGGGTGGAAGAACGGTATGGACGAGAAGTAAGAACAGAAGAAAAGGTGAAAAGGAAAAGAAAAAAAGAGAAGAAAAAAAGGACAAAAGTGAAAAAGAGAAGCGAAGAAAAGAAGAGAGAAAGAAGAGAAGAAGAGGGCAAGAAGAGAGGAAGAACAGAAAATGGCAAGAAAAGAAGAGAAAAAAAAGAGAAGAAAAGGAGAAGATAGGAAGAAAAAAAGAGAAAAGAAGAAAAGAGAAGCGAAGAAAAGAAGAGAGGAAGAAGAGGAGAAGATGAGAGTAAGAAGAGAAGATGGCAAGTAAAGAAAAGAAAATAAAGAGAAGAAAAGGAGAAGATAGGAAGAAAAAAAGAGAAAAGAAGGAAAGAGAAGCGAATAAAAGAAGAGAGGAATAAGAGGGGAAGCAGAGAGGAAGAAGAGAAGATGGGAAGAAAAGAAGAGAAAATATAGAGAAGAAAAGGAGAAGATAGGAAGAAAAGAAGAGAAAAGGAAGAGAAGAAAAGGAGAAGATAGGAAGAAAAGAAGCCAAGAGAAGGAAAGAAAAGAAAGTTCACTTTTTTTCTCAAAATAGAGAGCCAATGTGTGACATTTTTATATTCAAAAAGACGGAATTTTCCATTAATGTTAAGATCAGAGTCGAAATTTCGAAATTAAGATTGAAATTCCTAATCTCAAAATGTTGCCTTTTCTAGTTTCTGAGCAAAAAATCGATCAATCGAAATTGTACCAAAATTTCAAGTTTCGCATTAAAATTTTCAAACATTTGTTTTGTCAGTAGATTCAAACTTTAATTCACTTTTAACACAAAGAACGATTGATTCTGATGACTGCATTAATGAAATAAAGCGAAATGGGGGAGAAATAAAGCAAAATGGGGGAGAAATAAAGCGAAATGGGAAGAAATAAAGCGAAATAGGAAGGAATAAAGCGAAATAAGGAGAAATAAAGCGAAATAAGACAAAATAAATCGAAATAAGAAAAGGCAAACCACGGATTACAGAAGTAGGATAGTGCATGAGCGTAGAAAACGGTGTCCAAAAAGCGTCTAGAGAGTAGGTAGTACGCTCTCCTGATATCAGGAGTGATGAATTTCTACTACCAATGAGAAACCAAGTAAATAAATATGGCTATTAAACGGATGTTGATTGAGAGAGAGAGAGCTGCTCCACTTTCTAGACGCATTTCGGTCAAATTTTTATACATGGCTAATATACGGCGTGCGCTATCCTTATTCTATAATCCGTGAAGCAAACCAAAAACGCCAGACTGAAAGAGAGAATTAGCTTTAAACTTCAAGTTACGAGCTTCTACATATTTAATCAGAGGTTCCCTCGTTACAACAATTTCAATAAATAGTTCTATATTCGAGTCTTCTAAAGTGGTCATTTTTGAGCAATGACGCTTTTTTTTTTATTTATACACCATTAACAATTTAAGCAGAAATTGTTTTTAAACCTAGCATTAGCTTAACACAGAAACAAGGCGGTTCTTTCCATATATAACTATCGAATCTTCAAATAATACAACAAAAGTGCACCAACGAAAAAAAATTGACTAACACAAAAGTTGCAAATTAAAGTTTAAACAACAAAAACCTGTGCACTGTCACGTTGTTGTATCAAACAAACGTCTTTCTTACTATTAATATAACATGGAATGGTAAGCCCATGCAACAATTAAGATATTTTGGAAACCAAAATTAGGTTTCCGGCAGCATTCTCTAAGAAACTACTCGAGCAATGTGTGATAATGATCTTACTCTGGGCGTCGCTGGGGCGAATCCTTTAACCACAACAAAGAACATTCTTCGAAAATGTCCTAAACATGCAAACAATTAATCCCCTCAGATTTTATCCATGAACCATAAATCTATTAATCCGTAATCTTTGCCCGTATAGGTTATCCCAGCATCGTTTTATTTACCTTGCAATTTGGGGCTTCAGTTAGAACTTAAATAAACGAAAATACGCGAACTTACGGATAAAATACCAAAAAACCGACAATAGCAGCACCTGACATCAACACTGTAACAGTTACAACAACAAAAAATATAACAAATAATTTGATGCGGGCTGTTTTGGTTATAAACAAAGCAAGGCGGCCACATTCGCAACGCGAAAGTCACTAAACTTTAGCGCACCAAAACATCCGTTTGCGCGCGCCGTTTATAGAATGAATCTATGGTTGAAGTTTCAAATATTTTGAAAGAAAAATTCGTAGTTAAACTTACCTCTTATCACTCAAAACTCACTCACTGTTAGCAAACTGGACCAATTTCAAATATGCATCCAATGGAAACGGAAGTTTCAAATTGTTTTAAACACAAAGCACACACATAGTCACACATGGCTTGAGATTGGTCACTAAAGTTACTAGATTTAAAGCTACATTCACAAGTAAAAATTAAGTGATTAATGTGTTGCCTATATTTTTGGTGTTCTTTGGTAATGCCGTTGATTGATTCAATCAACCAAATTGGCATAGAGCTTACTGTATTGAATACTTTATTAATCAAAGGTTAGACACATGCATATATGTAATACTTCTATATGGCCAGTTCCTCGTTTCTTATGGGAAAGACTTCTCTTTCTCGCTGACCTTCACACGAATTAATGAGTCACAATGCGGAGGTGCTACAAATCATCTGTGCATGGCCAAAGTCAGCTGTGCACGGCCAAACATAAACACCCATAGAGAAACTAAGAAAGAGTATGAACTACGTGCGATTCTATGGATAGCGGATACCCCTCGTGGAAAACGGAACTAATTACCATAAAAACAGAACACTGTAATGCCGGTAACACAGAAAACTGTATTATCGATAGTTTCCCACACTCTTTCAAATTAAATGAAAATTCCAAGTTAAAAAGATTTTACCACATCAATAATTGGCATTAATTACGCAACGTTTGCATAATTATTACCAATTAGTGATGAGGAAAATCTTCTATACTTAAAAAAAACTAGGTTGATTAATTACTTCAGTTTAAAAAAGTGTATTGAAATTTTTTAATTCTGTCACACAAAGAGTATAAAATGCAATATTCTAAACCTAATATAATTTAATTTTTATGTATAAATTATAAGGGTTAAAATAAAAAATATATATACTTTTATAGTTTTTATTTTCAAATATAAAGAATAATAATAGAACATTTTTCAATAGTTATAGTTCAACACAACAGTTTTTGATGTGAGAAGAATATTATTTTTTTTTCGCTGTCTTTTCTGCACCAGTAGTTTGGAAAATAAATTGTAGATATAATTAAATAAAAAAATGTATGAAAAGTCAGATTCTTATGCACACCCTAGTGGTCGTTTGTATGTCAGAATTTTCCTGTATAGTCTCTGTAAACACCCGTTTAACCCGCGCGTAGCGATTGGTTCATTTTGTTCAATTCATGCGCAATACTCGCCATTTATTCATGTTCCATCTTTATCGAATTTGGTTGGAACAAACTCGTGAAGAGAATAGGGAGCTGGCCATATAGAAGTATTACATATATGGACACATGGATGTTTGGCAGAAATGCTTACACCAGTGATAACTACATTTTTTGGGCGGCCCAAAAACCAAAAGTTACGTCACGGATCAATGTATTTTAGAAACATCCAATTGTTAATCCAAGTGAAGAGGAGCATGGCTTTCCTCGCTGTTGGAACGAGGATCCCAGATATTTATATTTGATTCAGTTTAACTATTTATTTCTCGAAATTTTGTTTATAGCCACAGAAACTTAAAACGCCATCACTCTGGTTTGGATGGCAGAGCAGGGATCTGCTTTCACGTCAGCTGTCACGCTGACAGCGCGAGGTGACTCTGACAGCGCGCTAAATTTAAATTTAAACCACATTACAAAAAATACATTTTTTTAATTCTGTCAGTTCAGGTTTATTCAGAAACTTCAGATCTTTTAATGAAACTTTGTAATTCAAACTGAAGTCTCCTAAAATGTCAAACTGCTTGAAAGTGCTACTGTAATTTAGAAATTTAAAAGCTGCTAACCAATGAAAGGTTCGGTTTCTAAATTTTTTCTCTCAAAATTTCAGCACGAAACAAATTGAAAACGGATCTAAATTTTGTAGCAAGCTCGAACACCATAAATTTAAGCTCGAAATATTAAAAAAATCGAAATTATGGGTTAATTTCGTTTTTTTTTATTCTTCATGGTGAACTCGTTTTTTTTATCGAAGTCTCAAGTTTAAATTTCAAATTTTGATCTACCGTTTCCCAGCTTTTGTCTCAAAATTGGACTTTTTTACAATGCTCGAGATTTCGATCCTTTTTTTAAACGTTATCGTGTACAAAAATTGAATTACAAACCCTGTCCCCTGAAACCAAGAAAGATTAAAAAATACAACTTTGTTGGGTTTTTTAATCTTCCTTGGTATCAGGGGACAAAATTTGTATTTCAATTTTTGAAGATAACCAAGGACCAGTCCGTTAGACCAAAATTATCGCGTACATTTATCACTGTTAAAAATTGTCGAGAAACGCTACTGAAAATGGAAAATTAACAGTAAATTTGATATATCGTGGAGCTTTAAGGTTATTTTTCTTGCATTTAGTGCTTATAGAGTTTCCGAATTATAAATATTTCATAAAATAACTATTAAAATATGAAATAACAAGAAAAAAGTTCTATGGAAGCAACATCATAGACAACTCTAAATAAACAAAGGTGTATGTTTAGTTGCATACGTATAAAACGTCAATAGTTATTTCTATGCATTGAGTTTCTCTGTGTAGTGCGAAATGCGACGCTGCCAAATTCACTTAATTGTCTTCAAAATTGAGAATTTTAACCTTTACGATTAATAATTAATTAAAAAGTGACACATACTTTAAAAAAATGCTTTAAATATGAATAATTTGTTCCGTAACACCAAACCAACCCCTTAAAAATTTGAACATTATTATGAAACAAAATTTCGAACAAAAACTCGTAATATATAAAAAATCATTTGAACTTAACCTCTAAATTCCCAAGAAAAGGTCAAAATTTCGTGTTTAAAGTAAAATTAACAGAAGACGGATTATAAATCGTAGTAATCAATGACATTTTTCCAAAATTTCCAATGTTCCTGACCTCATATTCGAGTTTTTGTTGAAATTCTACTTCTTTTTCGAAACTTTGTTTGTCGATTTCGAAATTTCGATCTTTTTCTTAAAATTTCGATCTTTTTCTTAAAATTTCGAGTTTAGACTTTCAATATTCACCCTTTTTATTCCTAAGTTTTTAATTCAACACTCGGAATTGCAATTCTATACGTTTTCGATATTATGAGTTTAATTTCGAAAATTTCCTAAAATTTTGGACTTTTTTGGAAATTGTAACTATTTTTGGAAAGTGTCACTTATTTTTCGAAATTTTGACGTCCATTTCAGAATTTAGATTTTTCCCTTGAGATTCCAGGTTTGCATTTCGATTGTTTACTGTTTTTATTCAATTTTTGGACAAAAAATCAAAAATTTGAATTTTTTAGAAAATTCTACATTCGTTTCTCGAAATTTCCATTTTTAACTAGAAATTTGGAATTTTAAGTCAAAATTTCGAATTTTAACTCCAAATTTTGAATTTTAATTCGACATTTCGAATTTTAATTCGACATTTCGAATTTTAAATCGACATTTCGAATTTTAATTCGACATTTCGAATTTTAACTCGAAATTTCGAATTTTAATTCGACATTTCGAATTTTAAATCGACATTTCGAATTTAAATTCGACATTTCCAATTTTAACTCGAAATTTCGAATTTTAATTCGACATTTCGAATTTTAAATCGACATTTCAAATTTTAATTTGACATTACGAATTTTAAATCGACATTTCGAATTTTAATTCGACATTTCGAAGTTTAATTCGACATTTCGAATTTTAATTCGACATTTCGAATTTTAATTCGACATTTCGAATTTTAACTCGAAATTTCGAATTCTAACTCGAAATTTCGATTTTTAGCTTAAAAATTTGTATTTTTTTACCGAAATATTATTTATTTTTTAATTTTCAAGTTTTTACATCCAATTTTAAATTTTGCCCCCAAAATTTTGATGATCTTCGTTTTTATTTAAAATATTTTGACTTTTTTCATTGGTGTTCTGTGTTCCTGCAATCCTAACCTAAATATTAAATATTTCGATTCGTTGTTCGTTGCTTTAAGGGCGATTCTTTTATATTTTACAATTTCTGTTAAATATTATTAAATTGTTAATCGCTATTAACAATCATTATTACCGTTGTAATAAAAATAATATGAAAAACATTTAGATCGATTGATTTTACCAAACAACTCTTAAAGTATAGGCAACACATTAATCATGAAAATGTATACGCGTGAAGCAAGCTTTAGTTTTGGTGATTTCTTTAGTAACTTGTCGAGTCTAAAGGTTAATTTACTACTTCACGCATATTTCCATGCACATTTTAATAAATGTTGTATATTTAGCTTCATTTTATTAATTATACGTTTTAATTATATGATTAGAGGACCCTTTTCCGTGGATCAACGAAATTCCACTAACCCTAAATCTCGAAATTGCGAAAATGTTCCCTTTACCACTTCAAATTTTCCAGTCAGTTTGTGTTATCGTGATGTGGTTAATACACAGATACGTCAGCTCTAACGTCAAATTCAGATTCTGTGACTTGACATTTACGTTCTTGAAAGGCATTTAGTTTTTGTTTTTAAATCCGATTTTTAATTTCGTTTTGTTTGTGTTATTTTTAAGTGTTGAACAAATTAACAAATAACAAATTAACAAATTTTGATTACGTCGCGTGTGGTAGCGTTCGGTTTCGGTGGTGTTCTCAGGTGTGCCGCCGTGGCTTTGCTCGTAGTGGTTCGAGATGATTCAAGAATACACCAAAAGACATCGAAAATAAGCTTTTATTTACAGAGTTCAAGCAATGTTTTTCAATAAACGCAAGTTGTATTTACATTAGAAGGTAAGAAAAAAGATTCAACCAACATTTTTACAATGTACAAGTTTAACGTTTAAACATCCTAGACGAATATAGTTTACAAATGGGATCAATTATTAGGCACCGTTTACATAACATTTTTGTCGTATGATTAAGTCGCATAAAATAAATCTTCTTACAATAAAGAGGGGTTTTATAATTTTTTTTTTTGGGAAATTTACTTTCGAGGTTTATATTTAAGTTATATTTCCAATTATATGTACGAAAGAAAATCGTTTTATTAATTTTATGTTAAATAGTTGTACAAAAATTAAGATAAATTTTGTGTCAGTTGTCATTTTTCAGTCATTTTGATTTCGCTTATGTTTCAAATAATTATTTATACAGCAGTAGCAGCAAATAGAGTAATTTTTAACACACTTGATCGACGATTTTCTTTAAATGTTTTTGAAGTGAAAACTTCTTTACGTCGTTGGGCGTTTTTCGATAGGGGTGAACCTGTGGTTTCGCGTGATTATCACGCGTCACCATCACGCGTTACCAATACGCGCTAATGTTAAAAGTACTCTACTGTTAACGTTAGAGCATATTCAAGTGTATTTAATTATTATATTACATTAAATATGAGATTCGTATCCACACGATACCAGCATCTTTTTTTTTAAGTTTAATCCACTCGCAAAGGGTATTCTGCCTTCAAAGCAGTGCGAGTAGGATGCGGAAACAAGGATAGAGATATATAAAAAAGTGTGTTAGTTTGACAGAATCTATTTTCAAAAATATCCAATATTTTGACTTTCGATTCCTACAAAATTTCGACTTTTTTCAAATTTTGACTTCAAATTTGGACTATTTTCAAATTTTGACTTCAAATTTGGACTATTTTAAAATTTCGACTTTAAAAATTACGACTTTTCTGAAAACTTAGGTTCTGAGCATTTCTATATTTCAAAATTTTAACTATTTTAAATCTTTTTTTTGCAAACAGATCGACTTTAAAACTTTGACTTTTTCCCGGAACTTTGGCCTTTTGTAATGTCGATTCTCTTCAAAATTGCTACATTTTCCAATTTTCTTTTTTTAAAACTAAAATTTGGATATTTTTTGAAAATATTGCCTTTTTTGAAATTTCGACTTTTTTCTTCAAATGAATGTTTTTATCAAAATTTAGACATTTTGTTTAAATGTTGAGTTTTCAAAAATTTTTTTTGAAAATTTCGACCTTTTGCGAATATTTTTTCATCAAAATTTTGATTTAAAACAATTTTTTCTTGAAAATTTAGACCTTTTTTGAGGATTTTGACTTTGTTAGCAATATTTTGAGTTTTTTTTGTTGGAAAATTTCAACATTTTTGAAAATATTGACTCTTTTGAAAATTTTGACTTTTTTTTTTGAAAATTTTGACTTTTTTGAAAATTTTAACGTTCTTTGAGAATTTAGACTTTTTTCCTTCGAATTTGTGTTTTTATCAAAATGCCCACCTTTCGTCAAAATTTTGCGTTTTCTAAAATTTTTATTGAAAATTTCGGCTTTTTTGTGAATTTTGTCTTTAAAATTTTGATATTTTTTTAAATTGCTCTTTTGAAAATTTCGACTTTTTTTCAGCATTCTGACTGTAAATAACATTGCTTTTTAATTTTTTTCAAAATTTCAACATTTTCGAAAATTTGGACTTTTTTGAAAATATTGACTTTTTTTGAGAATTTCGGCTTTTTTCTTCAAATTAATGTTTTTATTAAAATTTAGACTTTTTGTTTAAATTTTAAGTTGAAAATTTTTTTTTTTAAAATTTCGACTTTTTCCGAATGTTTTTTCGTTAAAATTTCGATTAAAAAAAATTTTTGCTGTTGAAAATTTAGACTTTTTTTGAGAATTTTGACTTTGTTAAATTTTGACTTTTTTTTGTTGAAAAATTTTTCACAATTTTGACTTTCTCGGAGGTTTGTTTGAAATTTCGACTTCTTTTCGAAAAATGTCGACTTTGGTTCAAATATTAACATTTTCATTGAAAATTTTGGCTTTTTTCAAAAATGTGACTTTTTGACTTTTTTCTTTTTTGAAGAATATCGAGTTTATTTTGGAAATTACCACTTCTGCTGAAAATGTTGAATTTTTGACTTTTTTCAAAATTTCGACGTTTTTGAAAATTTCGGCTTTTTGAAAATTTTGACTTTTTTTAAAAATTTTGACGTTTTTTGAAATTTAGACTTTTTTTTTTCCGAATTTGTGTTTTTGTCAAAATTTCGACCTTTCGTTGAAATTTTGCGTTTTCTAAAATTTTTTTTTGAAAATTTTGAATTTTGTGAATTTTGATTTTTCGTTAAAATTTTGATTTTTTTTTAAATTCCTTTTTCGAAAATTTCGACTTTTTTTGAGCATTCTGAGTGTAAATATTATTGTTTTTTTAATTTTTTTTTCAAAATTTTAACATTTTCGAAAATTTGGACTTTTTTGAAAATATTGTACTTTTTTTGAGAATTTCGACTTTTTTTTTCTTCAAATTAATGTTTTTATTAAAATTTAGACTTTTTGTTAAATGTTGAGTTTAAAATTTTTTTTTGAAAAGTTTCTAATTTTTGCGAATATTTTTTCGTTAAAATTTTGATTAAAAAAAATTTTTGTTTTTGAAAATTTAGACCTTTTTTGAGAATTTTGACTTTGTTACCATTTTGACTTTTTTTTTTGAAAAATTTCGACATTTTTGAAAATTTTGACTTTTTTTGAGTATTTAGACTTTTTTTTTTCTTCGAATTTGTGTTTTTATCAAAATTCCGACCTTTCGTTAAAATGTTGCGTTTTCTAAATTAAAACTTTTTGTTTGAAAATTTCGACTTTTTGGTGAAAATGTCGACGCTTTCAACATTTCGACGTTTGTCAAATTTGACTTAAAATATTTTAGTTTTTTTGTGAAAATTTGTATTTCGAAGATTTCGATTTTTTAAAATTTTTACTATTTTCAAATTTTGACTCGAAATTTTAACTTTTTAAAAATTTTAACTCGAAATTTTGATTCTTTAAAAATTTTGACTCGACATTCGACATTTTGAAAATTTTGACTCGAAATTTTGACTTTTTGTAAATTTTGAATCGAAAAAAATTCCGTTTTAAAAAAATTTATGAACTTTATTGATTTCATTAAAAGTGTCACTTTTTTTGAAATTTCGACGCTGTTCTAATATTCGACGTTTGTCAACTTGGACTTAAAAAACGTCTAGTTTTTTCTGAAAAAATTTGAACTTGACTTGACAATTTTGACTTTATTTTGAAAAAATTTTGACTCGAAATTATGACTATTTGAAAATTTGACTCGATATTTTGACGTTTTTTGAAGAAATTTTGACTCGAAATTTGACTTGTTAAAGTTGACTCGAATTTACTTGTGGATTTGACGAGAAGAATTCCTGTTTTTAAAAAATTTAATGAACTTTATTGATTTCGTGAAAATTGTCACTTTTTTTTGAAAATTTTGACGCTTTCAAAATTTCGACGTTTGTCAAATTTGACTTAAAAAAGTCTAGTTTTTTTCTAAAATTTGGATTGACTTGACAATTTTGACTTTATTTTTGAAATTTTTGACTCGAAATTTTGACTATTTGACAATTTTGAGTCGATATTTTGACTTTTTAAAAATTTTGACTCGAAATTTTGACTTTTTGTAAATTGTGGATCGAAACAATTCCTTTTTTAAAAAATTTAATGAATTTTATTGATTTCGTTAAAGTGTCACTTTTTTTTGAAAATTTTGACGCTTTCAATATTTCGACGTTTGTCAAATTTGACTTAAAAACGTCTGGTTTTTTTTCTGAAAATTTGGATTGACTTGAGAATTTTGACTTTATTTTAAAAAATGTTGACTCGAAATTATGACTATTTGAAAATTTTGACACGATATTTTGACTTTTTGAAAATTTTGACTCGAAATTTTGACTTTTTAAAAGTTTTGACTCGAAATTTTTACTTTTTGTAAATTTTGAATCGAAAAAATTCTGTTTTTAAAAAAATTTAATGAACTTTATTGATTTCATAAAAATGTCACTTTTTTTGAAAATTTCGACGTTTTCAAAATTTCGACGCTTGTCAAATTTGACCTAAAAAAGTTTAATTTTTTTTCTAAAAATTTGAATTGACAATTTTGACTTTATTTTTGAATTTTTTGACTCGAAATTTTGACTATTTGACAATTTTGACTCGATATTTTGACCTGAAAATTTTGACTCGAAATTTTGACTTTTTGTAAATTGTGGATGGAAAAAATTCCTTTTTTAAAAAATTTAATGAATTTTATTGATTTCGTGAAAGTGTCACTTTTTTTTGAAAATTTTGACGCTTTCAATATTTCGACGTTTGTCAAATTTGACTTAAAAACGTCTGGTTTTTTTTTTCTGAAAATTTGGATTGACTTGAGAATTTTGACTTTATTTTAAAAAATGTTGACTCGAAATTATGACTATTTGAAAATTTTGACTCGATATTCTGACTTTTTGAAAAGTTTGATTCGAAATTTTGACTTTTTTAAAGTTTTGACTCGAAATTATGACTTTTTATAAATTTTGAATCAAACAAAATTTTTTTTAATTTAAATTTAATAAACTTTATTGATTTCGTGAATATTTTTTGAAAATTTCGACGCTTTCAAAATTTCGACGTTTCTGAAATTTGACTTCAAAAATTCCGTTTGTTTCTCTGAAAAGTTGGATTTTGAAAATTTCGATTTTTCGAAATTTCCACATTTCCAAATTTTGACTTTTTTACAAAAATTTCTTTCATCCTACAGCAGTGTTTCCCAAACTTTTTGTGTACCCTTTTCAATAATTTTTCGTAACCCTTTCGTAAAAAATTGCATTCTTATTAATATTTTTTTTTTGCAGGTTTGCAGGTTTTGCAGGTCCTTGGTTATCTTCAAAAACTGAAAAACAAATCTTGTCCCCTGGAACCGAGAAAGATTAAAAAACACAACAAAGGTTGCTCTAACGCGTTTCGATAGCCAAGCTATCATCTTTAGAGAGATATCTCTCTCTGAAGATGACACCTTGGCTATTGAAACGCGTTAGAGCAACCTTTGTTGTGTTTTTAAATTAATATGTAAATGAGGAAGTGTGTTTGTATGTTAGTCTGCTGAACGTATCAACGAATTTGAACAAAACATCATTGTGCAATCTGCACGAACGAAAGATGTACAGGCTGATTAAGTTAATTTTGTTACGGTTGTACAAACAATTAATTTTTGTGTCATCTGAAGCCGTCATGGTGCTATGCATACCCTCAACCAAATTCTTCCCTTACCCCTAGGGATACACGTACCACACTTTGGGAAACATTGACCTACACACAGAGACTCTGCCTGCCAGAGGCTACTGCCTGCATAGTATAACTGGCATTATTTCTGAGAGAGAAATTAGAGACAAGTGACAAGAGAAATTATTCTTCCAGCAGCAACATTTATCAGAATTAAGTTTAATTCTGATAAATGTTGCTGACAAAATTGTAACAATTAATTTATGTTCTATTTGCTATTACTTCTGTATGCTCGGTTTATACAGTTCCATCTCTTATATTTTGTATGAACATAATACGTTTTAGGCACTATTATTAAGTAATAATTTCAAAAATGCGTCAACAGTTTGTCATTTAACGCCTTTCGTACCTTAACATGAATTTCATCATTATTTATCGTAAAAACTTAGTTTAGTATACATGCATACACAAGTATGATTTTTGATTTTGTATACATTTGAATAAATAACGTTAACTAGATGTGTACTATTACGTATTAAATTCGCAAATTATTATACAAATGATTTTTAATTATATAAAGGAAAATATCAAAATATTTTTTAAGATTTAACACATTTAGACACGAACCATTGGATGTTTAATTATTATTTTTCATTTAGGACAAGTAACAAGGAAAGATTTAATATTTTGTTTGGAGATTTAACACACTTAGACATGATAAACCATTTGAATGATTAAATTATAGCTATGCCCCTCCTCTCATATATTAGGGGATATTGGGAGTGGCGATGTCACAAAGGAAGAAAATAATGCAGTCTGAAAAACGGGAATATTTTTGGCAGACGACGATTTCGTTACTGATTGAAATATGACAAATTTTTTAACATCCAATAGTTTTAATTGTGCAAAAATACATCTTATCAATGTGCTCGGTATTTTAACGACGATACGAATTCTAAATGAACACCGGAAACAACCAACACTTATTTTGATCAATTGCGAATTGGTCAGAATAAAATATATTTACAGTAATAATATTAACGATCAAATCACCATATCGAATTAAAAGACCCAGCGCGTTTGACGTTCGGGATTTTTTTTTGTATGTAACAGTTCAACAGTCTTATTTTCGTTATTGTATGCAGCACGACGAATTTCGGTCCATCATGTAATCCGATCCGTTCGAAAAATCCGAGTCGTCCTCGAAGTCGAAATAATGGCACTGAAAACGAAAGAAATATTAGATATGAATATGTAAATGTGTTACATTTTTTATATAGTGTTTGAGGTTGAAGGGACTATAGCACACACAAAAGAAATACAAATGCGAGCTACGAGCTTGCACATTTAAGCATATGGGCGCCTAGACAGAGGCATACACTCCTATACACTTGTCAAGTAGTTGCTTTATTATCATCCACGCGCGACCCACGCTCCATCCACGCTCTATCCTCACACCACCCACGTAGCAGCTACCTTATATACATCACCCACTCGCCTGCCACGCATCACCTACGTGCCACCCACGCGTCACCCACGCATCACCCACGTGCCACCCACGCACCACCCATGTGCATCCACGCACCACCTACGTGCCACCCACGTATCACCCACGTATCACCCACGTGTCACCCACGTGTCACCCACGTATCACCCACGTATCACCCACGTATCTCCTATCTTCTATACATTACCTACGTATCTCCTATCTTCTATACATTACCTACGTATCATATACGCGTCACCCACGCACCACCCACGCGTCACCCACGCGTTATCCACGCGACACCCACGCAATATCAACTTGCAATCTACGCATAAGCTACATACCTCCTGCCTCTTATGCATGTATCACCAACGCGTCACCCACGCACATTTCACGCCCATCCCACGCCTAGCCCACGCATACCCATCGAGCCTCCCACGTATCGCTCACTTACTTTCACACACCAGGGAATGCAAAAATTAGATTGTTATTTGTTACTAACAAACATCCATTCACCACCCACGCACATTCAATATACATCCCATATCCATCCCAAGTACATCCCCACGCACATCCAATATACATTCCACATCCATACTAAGTACATACCAGGCATTTCCACGCACATTCTGCGCACATCTCAGGCGCCTCCCAGGCATGATTCACGTAGTAATACACAGCTTTACAGAGTTCGTGCAGGTTGCAAATTGATGTTTTGTTCAAATTCGTTGGTACTACGGTCACGTGTTTATTTAGCTGCCTCATAGTGTGTCTCGAGCGCTAAATTGGGTTGCAAAATTGCCCCGTTTTGTGTTAGAGGGCGCTGACAGATCATTATATTGAAAGACTCATACATGACAAGTTACGGGAAGGTTGTGACTTTGTTGACGCTGACAAATTATTTATTTATAGAAAATGGAGAAACGTTAATTACTCTTTAAAAAAGTAAATTGTACCGTTGAGTGATATTTATCACTCAGCGATTACACTTAAAAGTATAATATTAGTTTAGAAGTACCTGGAACAATTTTCCGTGATAAAATGTATCCTACTAATGATCCCGCCTTGCAAGGTTTATCTATATCAGTTTTCGTCAAAAATCCCTTCGGTAATTGGCCCGGGAAAGCGCACAAAGACACTTTCCATTTACGTATTAGTTAGAATTGATTATTTTATTATTAATCTTACAAAATCCCCCAAAGACGTTGGTCATTATTATTTCAAAGCATCATAAATATGTGGCATCATATTTGTCATCCATTCGGGTGCACACATACGACTTATTATTTTTATCGGCGTATTAGAGCCCACTTATACGTCAGCGTAACTCCCAAGCGAAATTAGGGCTTGACATTTTTATATAATACGTGAGAGTTTAAGCTCGTGCCAAAGGGACCACAAAAGGATATTATTAAGGAATGTGCTTTTCTTTAACGTGCCTTCATAATGGCGAGAGGTCGTAAAATGTCAAAAGCACCGTCGTCGTCCCTAATCCTCCACAAATAATGAATTTATTAGTAAAGTGTTTGTGACGCAAATTACCCCCTCGGAGTTATTTTCAAAATCAGAGTGACCATCATACAGTAGACGATTCGAATAACTGATGTTAAACCATTTAAGTAATTCATGTGTAATCGATTAATTCTTCGATTTAGTCAATATGAAGTTTTATGCAAGTAGAATGCAACCTAGACTACAAATTCATGCAGCCCTCCAGGCGGCGTGTATAGTGAATCATAGGTAGCTGAACTACCAACAGTTGAAACACTGCCTACCTAGCGAATAGGTTGCTCTCTAGGGAAGTTCCCAGAAGACAAGGATTCTAAGTGCACAGACCAATAGGTTCGAATCTAATAAATGTTCAAACCTATTGGTCTAGTGCATTAGAATATGAAGTTTCAGAAATTAAGTTATTTTTTATAAATCGCCTTATAATAATACACATTTTCAAAGCCCAAATCGTTTTGGGCACGATTATCTTGGTTTTGGAATATCCATCGACTGAATTAAAATTTGAAGTCGTTCGGTCAATAATTCCCATTGCTATCGAATCAAAGCGAACACTCCGAAGTTATCTCCAGATTTTATACGACAGACACAAACGATTCAACCCCGCGAAAGCCTTTGATGTTTCATTTTTCCATTTTGCGGCGGGAATTTCACTCATCCTAGAAATCGAAGGAGGACCGCGGCGGCGGAATCCCCCGGGTGTTAAAAATCCGATTAGAATCGGGAGCCTTTCACGGTAGCAAATGTAACGAAATCACTTTTTAATTTGGCGGCCGAATATCGAAAAGTTTCCTCGACAAAATTCAATAGCCACCCTCGGGGCAACCCTTCGTCCGAGGGAAATATTCCGTAAGGCGTCCGTTGAGATGCTCTCTATTAGTTACTTGTGTAGCTTAATGCAGTTAATGCCAGACCTAAATCAATTAAGATAAGAAGAAACAGGAATGTGTTTCGTAATCAGCTCAGTAAGGGGTTATTTTTAAGTATTTATAGTGTGAAGTAAGAAGTGACAATCGCAAAGTTTGCATTCGCGTGCGAGTGCGTAAGTGATACGTGGGAGGTACGTGGTAGGTGCGTGGGTTGTCATGGGTGTGAATGATCGCGCGTGGGTTATGCGTGAACTGTGCGTGGGTCGCGTCTGGGTTGCGTGTGGGTGTGCGTGGGTTGTGCGCGGGCGATGCGTGGACTGTGCGTGGGTCGCGTCTGGGTTGCGTGTGGGTGTGCGTGGGTTGTGCGCGGGCGATGCGTGGTTTGTGCGTGGGCGATGCGTGGACTGTGCGTGGGCGATGCGTGGACTGTGCGTGGGCGATGCGTGGGTTGTGCGTGGGCGATGCGTGGGTTGTGCATGGGCAATGCGTGGGCGATAGTGGGTTGTACGTGGGCGATGCGTGGGTGATGCGTAAGTTGTGCGTGGGTTGTACGTGGGTGATAGTGGGTTTTGCGTGGGCGGCACGTGGTAAATGACAAACCTAAATCAGTCTGTCTCCTAATCAATGAGGGTTTGTTTCTAAATATTCTGTCATAGTGTGAAGTACAGTCTTCTGCTAAAGTTGCGCCCGTTAAAGTTGTCCGCTCGTTGAAGTTTGTCTGGATACGATCGTTCAAGTTGCACGGATATCCCCCCGCTCTAATTTTCGAGCAACGAATTGGACTTCTGAGTTTTAGCGCTACTTTTGAATAACCCACTCAACTGCGCAAGGAGCAATAAAATATATATATTTTTTTCGACAATGGTAGGGATAACGGTCGATTCAGTACGGTGAGAGCAACTTTAGCGGGAGACTACTGTAACAAGTAGCAATCGTAAATTTTGCATTCGCGGGTGCGTGTGAATACCTAAACGATACGCGGGGCGAGCGTGGGAAGTGCATGGGTTATGCGTGGACTGTGCCTGGGTTTTGTGTGGGTGTGCGTGGGCCGTGCCTGGGTTGCGTGTGGGTATGCGTGGACCGCGCGTAGGCGATGCGTGGGTTGTGCGTGGGTGATGCGTGAATTGTACGTGGGTAACACGTGGTTAATAACAAACCTAAATCAATCAAAATACGAAAAAAAGGAGTCTGGGGGTCTATTTTGAAGCCATCTATCTTAGTGTAAAGTAACAAGTAATAATTATAAATTTTGCATTTGTGGGTGCATTCGAGTTCGTGACACGTGGGGGTGCGTGGGACGTGTGTGGATTGTGCTTGGGTCGTGCGTGGGTTGTGTGTGGATGTGCGTGGGCCGTGCCCGGGTTGCGTGTGGGTGTGCGTGGGCCGCGCGTAGGCGATGCGTGGGTTGTGCGTGAATTGTACGTGGGTAACACGTGGTTAATAACAAACCTAAATCAATCAAAATACGAAAAAAAAAAAGAAGTCTGGGGGTCTATTTTGAAGTCATCTATTTATCTTAGTGTGAAGTAACAAGTAATAATTATGAATTTTGCATTTGTGGGTTCGTGACACGTGGGGGTGCGTAGGACGTGTGTGGATTGTGCGTGGATTGTGCGTGGGTTAACACGTTGATGCATGAAAAGTACGTGAATGATAAATGTGATAGTATTCCTGCAATTTATCCATAATAAAGGGGTAGCACGACATTTATATCGTGCCACGAAATATTCCGTGAGTTAAGAGTGGGTTGAGCGTGGGTTGTGCGTGGGCTGAGGGTGAGTTGGGCATCGGTTATGCTCGCATTGAGCATCGGTTGTGCTCGCGTTGAGCGTGCGTTGGCCGAAGGTTTAGCGTGGATTCAGCGTGGGTTGTGCGTGGGTAACGCGAGGGTAACACGTGATTAATTCATGGGAGGTAGGTGGATGATAAATGTGACAGTATCCCTGCAAGAAGAAGAAGAAGTAGCGCGACTTTTAGCCATCTACCACGAAATATTCCTGAAATTATATCTGCTGACAAAATATTCAACAGCCACAAGATATTTCCTCAAGTAACTATTACTAAATAGTAAATTTTGGATTCGTGGGTGCGAGAGAGTGCGTAAGCGATACGTGGGATGTGCGTGGGTTGTGCGTGAGTTGTGTGTGGCTTGTGCGTGCAGCATCCTCTACTTGAAACTATTATTCTTCATTGAACAACCTACGACTTGCCAACTTGCACCAAAATGCATTGTGGGCCCATTGTGAGCCGGCGTAAATTCTATCAACTCGGTCGAAAGTTTCCGCCCTCGCCCCTTCGTACCCACGAAGCGCCTTCCGAATCGCGTACGTTGCAAATAACGTTGATTCGGTCGAGAGATGTTTTCCGATTGAAGCCATTACTCAAAAAATCCACTCTACCTCCGTAAGTTTTGCATTTAATTTAAGACCGATTCTGGTGAAAACGCCCCGTTCCGTTTTCAGCTCCGCTCGTTGAATTTTTCAAAGGTATTGTGTAAAGTTCCGGGAAGCGAACGGGATAATAATCGGGAGAGCCATTCAGCGGAACGGTAACCTGCGAGTTTTAAAATGTTTTCGCGTACGTTTGCCATTCAATTTGTTTGGCTTTCGTTATAAATGCAAAAAAAGAACAGTTACGCTAATTGAGAGAATTGTGGGGGCCCCGTTGTAATTTCTTGGGCACAAAGTGCAGAAAGTCGAATCAAAGACATTTATGTTGGAAAAAATTCAATAAGGGGGCGTTGACATATCACGGAAGTATAATTTTAGACTACAATTTCTCCACATGGAAGAAATAAGACAACAGTGAACTTTCCTAGTCAATTTCCTAGTCAGTTGATCAATGTGTCCTGGGTGGCACTTTGCCCAATTTTAAAATTCTCGGCTTTCAGCGAAAAACACCCCTTGGGGGTTAACATTCAGAATGGAAGAGCTTACGTCATGCCGAAGGTTTACGTTCAGGTCCTGCCTCATATCGCGATAAAAACGGTCGGAGGCGATCCGTCAAATAAACTTTGGGCGAAAACGTGTTAACTTGTTAAGTAAAGTTACCTGACATTCCAGACATTTGCAGTCATCTGTCTGCGAACACGTTAATCCCAGGATAGAGGCTGCCTCCTCGTAAAGATCTATGCTGCTCCTTCGATTTCTGCAATTTCCTACCGCCAAACTCGAACTCGTCGATGTACATTTATCATTTTCTCGACAACTAGATTTATTACTATTTGCTTCTTCCAATGAAGTAATCGATGATTTATTTTGTATAAAGAACTGCAACAAGAAAACCAATTAAGGAGCGATTCAATGAGTGTCTGTAAACACAAAAAAAATTATCGTTTAGTCGTGCCACGTTCTAATAAAAACTTCCAGACTGCTGGGTTTTTTGGGTTGTATAACTCTGGTCTTAGTTAAATATCGTCAAGTTTGAGGTTTTGTTTATGCTTGAGTGGACATTGTTTTATGTTTAAAGGCTAATTTTTAATTAAACTTTGTAGACATTTTATGAAAAGTTCACATAAGCTATATACTAAAAGTGGACGAAAAGTGAGGTTCTGTTATCCTTAGACATCTGTCAAATTATAATTTGCCATAAATTAAGTTACGACATGTCTTGTAAGCATCAATTGCTTGCATTGTCTTTTGAATACACCTTGTGGTTAATTATATTAAGCGCTGAAGTATCATCTTCCAATAGAAATTCGAATAGTGGGGCCTTCGAACTACCCATGAGCCTCACCTGTGCGGTAGTTATCAATCAAAAAAGTCTGCTGCGAGCTCCGTGTACTGCGAATCAAGGAGGCTATCTCTTCCGAGGGAGTGATCGCTGCACCGTAGGCGGCGATGGCAGGTCAAAATGAAATTTCGTTTTACAACGTTTGATTTAACGTTGATTTAACGTATTTAAATTGATTTGAATTCTTACAACATTAATTATTAATATAGCACCAGGGCATTGAAAATGACAACATATTTGGTTATTTTAACACAATTTCTTCTAATTAACATATCCCATGATTTAAGGATATCGGTTTACAAAAAGGGTTGACTGCTCAAAGGACTATCCCTGTCGCATTATGGAAATAAACCCGTCCCCCGCTCCGTCTTTTAATCTTAATAAATTGCGGTCCCATTGAATAACCGAGTTGTTATATAAACTCTGTCGGAAATATTTCGCCTAAAATCTTATTCGAGTGCGGGAATATGTTCGTTCCCACCGGTAAAGCAGCTTATTACTTTCTTTTCAGGGACCGGGAGAGCGACACACGTCTCACGACGGCGACGACGACGCCGAAATGAAATCATTGCTTGCGTTATATTAAAGTTTTATTCCGCAGGAAGGCGGAATAAAGAATGAAAATGGGGTCGGCTGCAAAAACAGGATGCGACCAAAGTTGGGAAACAATTTTCCCCCCTCAAGGACGACCGGCGGCTTATGAAATTACTTACAGTTCGATTGGCCCAAAATACAGTGCACGGTAATGTGTTTCTTTAACGCGTTTTGTACAGCCAAAGAATTACGTTCGGAGGGAGAACGTAAAATCGATTTCCGGGTCGCGTCACCGGACTATTGTTAAATATTGTAATAAACTGTGTAATATTGAAATAGTTGATTAATTTTAATCTATATGTAGTTAATAACGGAACCTAAATAGAGCAAAATAAGAAGAAAAAGTTTGTTGCCTAATCAGTCGAGGGGCATTTACCATAGTGTTAAGTAACAAGAAGTGATAATCGTAAATTTTGCATTCGCGGGTGCGTGCGAGTGCATGACACGTAGGAGGCGCGTGGGACAAGTGTGGGACGTCCATGGGACGTGCGTGGAAAAATTGTGGGACATGCCTGGGTTGTCGTAAGTGTATGTGTAAGTGTATGTAAGCGTAATGTATGTGTAAGTGTATGTGTGCATGATGTGCGTGGGTTGTGCGTGGATGGCGCGTGGGTGACGCTTGGGTGACACGTGGGTGATGCAAATATATGTAGTTTGGGAAATTCTGCTTTATTAGATTGTATTTTGCGTGTCTCTGTTAATTACTCTGTTCGAACGGCCTGTTGCACTTAATGGGGACGATAAAGAGAAACGAACAATAAAATTCGCGGCCGGAATACGTTTTGTTGTGCGTAGGTGGCACGTGGGTGACGCTTTGGTGACACGTGGGTGATGCAAATATACGTAGTTTGGGAAATTCTGCTTTATTAGATTGTATTTTGCGTGTCTCTGTTAATTACTCTGTTCGAACGGCCTGTTGCACTTAATGGGGACGATAAAGAGAAACGAACAATAAAATTCCCGGCCGGAATTCGTTTTGTTGTGCGTAGGTGGCACGTGGGTGATGCGTGGGTGGCGCTTGGCTGGTACGTGAGCGATGCGTGGGTGATGCCTGGTGACACGTGGGTGATCAAACTATATGTAGTTTGGAAAATTCTGCTCCAAAAGATTCTATTTCGCGCGTTTCTGTTAATTATTTTGGTCTAACGGTCTGTTGCACTTAATCGGGATAATAAAGAGAAAATAACAATAAAATCGGGAACGAAACGCGGCCAAAATATGTTCTGCTGTGCGTGGGTGGCGTGGGTAATGCTCTAAAAGTTTGTATTTTGCGTTTTCTTTGTTAATTACTTCGGTCGAACGTTCTGCTGCCTTAATCGAGGTGATAAATAGAAGAGAACAATAAAGTTCGGAAACAAAACGCGGCTGGAATACGTTTTGTTGTGCGTCGGTGGCACGTGGGTGGCACGTGGGTGATGCGTGGGTGGCGCGTGGGTGATGCGTGGGTGGCACGTGGGTGATAAGTGGGTGATAAGTGGGTGGTGCGTGGCTGATGAGTGGGTGGCGCGTTTGTGGTGCGTGGGTGACACGTGGGTAATGCAAATATACGTTGTTTGAGAAATTCTGCTCTAAAAGATTGTATTTCGCGTGTTTCTGTTAATTATTTTGGTCTAACGGTCTGTTGTGCTCAATCAGGATGATAAAGAGAAAAGAACATGAAAATTCGATAACAAAAAACGTAGGCCAAAATGCGTTCATGTTGTACGTGGGTGGCGCGTGGGTGATGCGTGGATCATGCGTGGGTGATGCGTGGATCATGCGTGGGTGATGCAAATATACGTTGTTTGGGAAATTCTGCTCTTAAATATTTTACTTCACATGTCTCTGTTAATTACTCCGATCGAATGGCCTGTTGCACTTAATGTGGATAATAAAGAGAAAAGAACAATAAAATTCGAAAACAAAACGAGACCGGAATGCGTTTTATTGTGCGAGGATGGCGCGTGGGTGGAGAGTGGGTGGTGCGTGGGTGACACGTTCGTGATGCAAATATATTTAGTTTGGGAAATTTTGCTCTAAAAGCTTGTATTTTGCGTTTTATTTGTTAATTACTTCGGTCGAACGTTCTGCTGCACTTAATCGAGGTGATAAAGAGAAGAGAACAATAAAATTCGGCAGCGAAGTGCGGCTGGAATACGGTTTTGTTATGCGTGGGTGGCGCGTGGGTGGGGCACAGATGTCGCGTGGGCGGGACATGGGTGACGCGTGGGTGGGATGTGGGTGGCGCGTGGTTAATGCAAATGTACTTAATTTGGCAAATTCTACTTTAGAAGATTGTATTTCGCGTCTGTACTAATTACTTCAGTCGAACGTCCTCTTATAACAAAGAAATCGCAGCACACTTCAGTTTTTAATTTAAACACCTTTCATTTCGATTTTTTTTTGAAAATGTTGGATATTTTACGAAATTTCGATTTTATTCTGAACTTTTGATTTTTTAAATGCCTTATTTTTTTCGCTTTTTTAAATATTTTGACTGTTTCAGTTTTAAATATTTGCGTTGTTGTTAATAGCGAACCTAAATCAATCAAAATAAGAAGAAAAAAGAGTTTGTTTCCTAATAAGTAAAGGTCTATTTCGAGGTAATCTACCATAGTGTAAAATAACGAGTAAATGTTGCATTCGCGGGTGCGTACGAGTGCGTTACACGTGAGAACCGCGTGGGACGTTCGTGAGTTATGGTGAGTATGAATGGGCGTGCGTGGCTTGAGCGTGGGTTTCGCATGGGTTGTCGTGGGAGTGAATAGGCGTGCGTGAAATGTGCATGAGTTGAGCGTGGGTGGTGCGTGGGTCTGCGTGGCTTGTGTGTGGGTTTTGGGGCGGGTTGTGCGTGGGTGGCGCGTGGGTGATGCGTAGGTGATCCGTGGAGATAATACACATATACTTAGTTTGGGAAATTCGGCTCTAAAACATTGTATTTCGCGTGTCTCTCCTAATTACTTCGGTGGACGGTCCGTTGCACTTAATCGGGACGATAAAGGGAAAAGAACAATAAAATTGGGGAATGAAACGCGGCCGGAACATGTTCCGTCGTGTTTCTTTGTAATCGTGTCTGTCATGGAATTTGTTTTATCTCTCGCATACTAAATGATTCAAAAGTTTCCGTGCAGAAAGTTGCACGATACACAAAAAAGACGTCAACGTAGTTTATTCGTGCGTGGGTTGTCGTCAGTGTGAATGGACGAGCGTGGAATGTGCGTGTGTTAAGTATGGGTTGTCGTAGGTGTGAATGCGCGTGCGTGGGTTGCGCGTGGGTTGTTCGTGGGTCGCGCGTGGGTGGCACGTGGATGGCGCCCAAATGATACACATATACTTAGTTTGGGAAATTCGGCTCTAAAACATTGTATTTCGCGTGTCTCTCTTAATTACTTCGGTTGGATGGTCCGTTGCCTTAATTGAGGCTACAAGGCAAAAAGAACAATAAAATTGGGGAATGAAACGCGGCCGGAACACGTTCCGTCGTGTTTCTTTGTAATCGTGTCTGTTATGGAAATTGTTTTATCTCTCACATAATAAATGACTCGAAAGTTTCCGTGCGGAAAGTTGCGCGATATACAAAAAAGACGTCAATGTAGTTTAATTGTGCGTGGGTTGTCGTGGCTGTGAAAGGGCGAGCGTGGAATCTACGTGTGTTGAGCGTGGTTGCGTATGGATTGTCGTGGGTGTGAATGGGCGTGCGTGGGATGTGCGTGGGTTGCGTGTCCGTGGGTGAGCGCGTGGGTGGCGCACGTGGATGGCGCCCAAATGATACACATATACTTAGTTTGGGAAATTCGGCTCTAAAACATTGTATTTCGCGTGTCTCTCTTAATTACTTCGGTTGGATGGTCCGTTGCCTTAATTGAGGCTACAAGGCAAAAAGAACAATAAAATTGGGGAATGAAACGCGGCCGGAACACGTTCCGTCGTGTTTCTTTGTAATCGTGTCTGTTATGGAAATTGTTTTATCTCTCACATAATAAATGACTCGAAAGTTTCCGTGCGGAAAGTTGCGCGATATACAAAAAAGACGTCAATGTAGTTTAATTGTGCGTGGGTTGTCGTGGCTGTGAAAGGGCGAGCGTGGAATCTACGTGTGTTGAGCGTGGGTTGCGTATGGATTGTCGTGGGTGTGAATGGGCGTGCGTGGGATGTGCGTGGGTTGCCCGTGGGTGGCGCGTGGGTGAAGCGTGGGTGGCGCGTGGGCGAAGCGTCGTTGATCCGTAGATGGCGCACAGATGATACACATATACTTAGTTTGGGAAATTCGGCTCTAAAACATTGTATTTCGCGTGTCTCTCTTAATTACTTCGGTCGGACGGTCGGTTGCACTTAATCGGGACGATAAAGGGAAAAGAACAATAAAATTGGGGAATGAAACGTGGCCGGAACACGTTCCATCGTGTTTCTTTGTAATCGTGTCTGTCATGGAAATTGTTTTATCTCTCGCATGATAAATGATTCGAAAGTTTCCGTGCGGAAAGTTGCACGATATACAAAAAAGACGTCCAGGTAGTTTATTCGAATGAAAACTCGAATCTAAAATTGAACCGGAAACCTGGTTCTTATGACGCGATGTCACTCAATCAAAAATTATTCTACAATTTTTACGTTTCTATCGCTTTTACGTATTATCTTCTTTATTTGATACAAAACAAAGAAAAATCTTTTATGACTTTAAGAAAAGTATTAATTATTTGAAAAACAATAAAAGAAAACTATTTCGTTTCTCCAATTTTTCGACTTAATTCCCAAACTTCGACTTTTTAGAAATTTCGATTTAATTAATATTAACTTTCTAGAAATTCGATCATTTGAAATAACGTTAATTTTTTCTTAATTTAACTGTTTTCTCAAAATTTCGTGTTTACATTTTAAACTCGAAAATTTGATCTATTTTTTATAGATTTCGAATTTTTTTAAATTCTTCCTTTTCTTGGAGTATTTTGTGTTGAGTGTAACATTTGAAAAAAACCGGAAATGTTAAAACTTTAAAAACTTTGATAAATTGAAATAATCAAAATAACAACATTTTTAAAAGTCGAAATGTTCAAATATCGAACTTTTCAAAAAGAAGTAGAATTTTTCCATATAGGTCTAAATTGACATAACATTTTGAAAAAATGTCACGTAGTCATATTTCAAAAACTTAAGAATATTGTCAACAAACAATAAAAATTTAAATATTTCCAAATTGGGCCGAAGAAATGTTAAATAAAATTAATAAACATATTGAAAAAAAGTTGAGTTTTCAAAATAAATCAAAGTTTTAAAAAAAAGGAAATCAAGAATTTGGAAACAATACAAAATTTTGGCCAAATAGAAATTTTGAATTATCCAAAAAAGTCAATGTTTTAAAAAAAGTTAGAATTAAAAAAGAGTAGAGGTATTTAACAAAGTCCATATTTACAAAAGGTACAAAATTTCGAGAAAAAGTTCAAAGTTTAGAAACCAAATTATCGTAACAAAGTCAACATTTTTGACTTTCAAATTTTAAAAAAATAGACTCAAAATTTGGGGAACAAGTTGAAATATTGAAAAAAATCGAAATGTGCGAAAACTGGAAATTTTCGAATATCGATTTTTTTTTTAAATTAGAAATTTATAAAAATTTCAAAATGTCAGGAAGTTGAAATTTTAAGTGATTCAAACATTTTAAAATGTCTACTATTTTTAAATTTGGACTTTTCTACGAGAATTTAGACTTCAATATTTCAAGGAGTCGAAATTTTGAAGTCGAAATTTTCGTAGAAGAGTCAAAATTTAAAAATACTCGAAATTTAAAAATGTTGGGATTACCTAAAAATTGAAATTTTTAAAACCTAAATTTTTAAAAAGTAGAAAGTTTCAAAAAATTCTAAATTAACAAAGTAGAAGAATTTTTGGAAGAAAAATTTGCAAAATGTTAAAATTTCGAAAAAAAGTAGAAGTTTTCAAAGAGTAAACAACATTTTGAGAAAAAGTAGACATTTTTTGTAAAAATGAGGATTTGAAAAAACAGAAATGAGAATTTGAAAAAAACAGAAATGAGAATTTGAAAAATAGAAGAGAATTTGAAAAATAGAAGAGAATTTGAAAAATATAAGAGAATTTGAAAAAACAGAAATGAGAATTTGAAAAAATAGAAATTTCGAAATGTCAAAGTTGAAAAAGGTCAAAAACCAAATTTTCGAAGTCGAAATATGTTAAAATTGAAAAAAAAAAATAATATTCTCTGTAATTTATTTGCGAAGTATTCATATTTGTATGCAGTTTTATTGGCTTTTTCTTCGCCGGTCACTCCTTTCACAATCCTAAATTTCAGTACCTTCTATTAAGGAATGGCAATCTCTTATAGATTGCCGCAAACAGCGAAAAAAAAAAGTATTGCTGTGGTCTATCGGTTCGAATTGATTACCACTTTATTCCCAAACCAAACTTGGAACACTACAACTGAAAACCAACACTGTTTAATTAACTTCTAACTAATAACTCACTAACCACATTGATTAACTGACTAACTCGACGGAAGGCGACCGCCTTATATAGTTTTGGCTCTCAGGTTCTAGAAAAATCCCTCTAGATAAAGCTTATCGTTTGCCAAAATTTCTGGAACGCTTATCTGTCGTTTGCTTCGTTATCGCGGCCGCTCTCCCCTTATCAGATCTTTCTAGAAAATTTTCTTATGCACTAAATTCTATAATTTATATTTTGCTACAATATATTCTGTTGCAGGTGTCTACAGGCGTGTCGATAAGGCGTTTTGCTGAACAAAATTTCGATTTCTTCAACGTAATGAATAAAATGACTAAATATTGTTGCAGCATGGTGGATTTTACGACCTACCAGGCCAATTTTGGGGAAAATTATCCCCGAAATTAACAGCTTCGTGGAATGAATACAGCCGGAAAAGCCAAGTAATTCGGACAAAAGGAAATGGTCATTGAATAACCCTTCGGTTTTATTGTCATTGGAACATTAAAAGTGACCCATGTAACAAAGGGGTTTTATACAAAGATATAAAGCAAGATTATAGTAGCTGTGACCCAACAAAACAGTGCATCCGAATGCGCCGTTATTTCGCCCCCGGTTTTCATTGTGTCGAACTGGATAATGATCGTCATAATTATGTTATGCCGACGATTCTTCGCTTTACGTCCGATTTTATTCAGGATTTGTCGCCCGATTTCGCTTTTTATAATACACGCGGGCGACCGTTACACACATTCGATAATTGCGAGTAATTTATCGCTTGGACTTAGAGGGTTATACGGTTATTAACAATATATATATAGTTAAACAAATTTGGGCAAGGGTGCGGACTGCCGCCAAAAGTGAAAAGTTAAAACTAGAAAATAAGTCATACTCATGATGACATGCATTAGTATAATAATAACGCTGACATTAGCATGTTGGCGATGGAACCTTGCCAAGAAATGCCCAACGCGGCTGAAGGAAATTTTAATTTGGAAATATTACAAGCTTTTATGACACTGTTTACAATGAAAATTTTGCGATCTGATTCAATTTTATTTTTATTCGAAACGGCATAGTGTAAAATAACTGAGTAAATGTTGCATTTGCGGGACGTTCGTGGGTTGTCGCGGGTGTGAATAAGCGTGCATGGTTTGAGCGTGAGTTGCGCATGAGTTGTGGTGTGAATAGGCGTTCGTAAAATGTGCATGAGTTGAGCGTGGGTGATGCGTGGGTCTTGCGTGGGTGGCGCGTGGGTGGCGCGTGGGTGGCGCGTGGGTGAAGCGTGGGTGATCATGGATGGCGCACAGATGATACATATACTTAGTTTGGGAAATTCGGCTCTAAAACATTGTATTTCGCGTGTCTCTTAATTATTTCGATTATTCGAAACGGTCGGAAATAATTTAACCAATTTGGCCTTTCTCTATTAGTATTGCATTTGGCACACGAAACATATTTTAGTTTATAATTGGGCCCTTTAAAATCAATTTTAGTACGTGCGGTTCTCCCAACTACAAATTGGATTTGTTCGATATAAATTGTTCGCTTTATTTATTTTCCTGCCGTTTCGTCGCATTTTTGTATGGAACACGCGAAATTGTCCGCGGGATATTGACGTAAAGTATCAATTCCATCTGGGACATTTTATATATTGCAAATTTTTCTACTGTGCTATCCATCCTTCGAATACATTATCGCACGCCGTTGTTATTACGACCCTTCGTGCGAGATTCCAAATGAGGGTAATTTTTCCACCAGGCATTTTTACCACGCGTCACCTCGAGGGCAGCACTGAAAATAATATAATAAAAAATAATAACTTTCTCGAGCTGCATGAAAAAGAAAAATCCCCCCAGTCATAATTAATATGACGTCGCCCTTTCCCCAAGCTTGCACCAGGCAAAAGAAGAAAATACCAAAAAAAAATAGATAAAAGCCCCCAACCGAACGAAATTAGTGGCAATTCCGAACGAAAAGACCGCCCCCGAACGCCTAATTAATCGGGGCAAAGTCCTCGATCTCCGACACACTTTCCTTTGACTCGTGGAAAACTTTTCTTCGAAAAAAAGACGACGCTCCGCTCCCGGCCCAATAAATTCAAAGTAAACGATATCTAAGCCGCCTTTTATCTTTTAACGGTGGTTTCGCAAAGAACGAGGCTACTTTGTTATTCCGGTTTATTCAGATTTCCGGGGCGAAGTCGAACAGACATCCGCCGGTGGGGGAGCGGTGGCGGCGGTGGCGCGAAGTGACGCTCGAGTCAACAAAACAAATGCACTACCGACGGTTTGTCGCTTGTTTCCCTTTTGGCGGCTCGTGGGGGGTGCGTGCTCGCCGGCGATCACTTAGGAAATGTAGCTGCCAAAAAAAGCGCTGAAACGCTATAGAAACGAAGATAAATTAGTCAGAGCAAATCAAACACGAGGTAAACTGCAACCCTTTAAACGTTTGTCTATAGAACTTCCAAGCTATGGTTACCGAAAAGAATTTTCCCCAAAAATTACAACCTAACCTTGTTTAAGAAGGTGGTTCATCGCTATATCCTTGTTTCCGTATCCTACTCACTTTGAAGGCATAATGGGGTTGCCCTTTGTGAGTGGATTAAACTTAAAAAAAAATGGATCACCAGAAACAGATTACTAGGTTTGAATATTTATCATTTTCGGAGTTTGGCAACCAAAGAATCAATTCCATTTTGTTATATTTCGTCAGTTTGGCACATTCCCAACTCAATTCGAAGTTAAACACTATGAAATTTGAAATATTTCCAAATATAATTCATAATTACTATAGCGCCACCTATCGGTCTATGGACAAAGCTGTGGAATAGCTCCAATAAGTGTCCTGTAACTAGAATGCGAAGTAGACTGCAGTAATACAACCTCTAAACTTGTAGTGGATTATTGTTAACCGAACCACCATCAACAGTTGACTCACAACGTTTAGCAGAAGCGGACACTCTGGAAAATTCCAGAGATTTTATTGTAAACAGACCAGTCTTGTCTCATTGAATTTTAAGTTCAATATCGCATTGTATCCACTGGAATAATCACGCTCGATTTTTACAGCAACCAGTAAAATACAAACACGAGACATAGGAAAACAGTCATTATTTTATATCTCTAGATGTATCTGTTGATTTTCCGGCTTGTTGTTTGCTGATACATCAAACAACTTCCTATTGCGACCGGTTGAAAATAACCTCTCGAAAACTTACATCAATATCGGTTAAATACACAAATCTCTAAACTAAACAAAACAAATTCAACCGCTGGAGTTTTCGAGTTGAAAAGTATAAAGCAGTAAAACTGAAACTTACCTCTAACGTAGGAGTTAGTTTTTGTTTTAATTTGGGCCTTGATTTATATTTAAACAGATCCCTACCGCTCGGTGGGGCGAATAAATTGGCCAAGTTGGAACTCTGAAAAAGGAAACGAAACTAAGCTTCTTAATTAAAAGCAGGTTGACATTTTAATTACTTCTCTCAACTGAAAGTGAACGTGAGTCGATTTGATAAAAACAGATTGAGGCACAAGAGAAAAAAAATAGCAACAAACAGTGGTAACCTTTTGAAAAAATATAAGAACTTAATACGCGTATTGTATAGAAACTGAATTAAAATTTATTAGTTCTATGAAATAGACCCAATTTAAAATTGAATCAAAGCGCTATGATTCAATTTAATAAAATTGAATCAAAGCGCTATGATTTCAAATTAAAACAAAATTCGCATTGCGATGTAATGAAATTGATTAAAACTGAAACTAAAGTAAAATTTGATATCGCGAAATTGGTCCAAATTGAAATTAACCAAAATTTTTTAACTTGACTCGAAACCAGAATTTGCTCTTTGATATAAAATTAGTCTAAGTCGAGGCTGAACCAAAATTCGATATGATAAAATTAGTGCGAATCAAATCGAAATGTGATATGATGAAATGAACCAAAATGTGTTTTGTGCAATAAAGTTGAACCAAAGTTTGCTCCTGACATAATAAAATTGGTTAGAATTGTAATTGAATCAAAGGCTGAGAGTGATATAAATTCGATAAAATTGGTCCAAATTGTAAATGAACCAAATTTTGCGTGTATAATGAAATTGGTCAACACTGAATTTGAACCAAAATTGAGCTGCAATTTTAAATTGAGTCAATGATTGTGTGACATGATGTGACTGTGATATGAAAATGATCCAAATTAAAATTAAACCAAAATTTCTTAGCAGTTTGAACCCAAACCAAAATTTATGCTTCAATATGAAACTGGTCAAAGACGAAGCTGAACCAAATTGTTGTGTCAAATTGAAATTGAACCAAAATTTGGAATCTAATTGGAACGGAATTAAAATTTGCCTCGTAGTTGAAACGGAACTATAAAAAGGAACTGAAATGGCGAAATTGGTTAAATTGTAACTGAACCAAAATTTGATTGAAATCGTGCTGCGAGTTGTATTTCAAGCGGCGCCCTTTTAATTCATCTCGCAATTTATACCTTTTTATCTGGAGCGCGGTCGAAAGTAAAAATGTATTTACGCTGACGATCGCCAGTTGGCCCATTTGACGCTTGTTATTTTTCTTTGGCAAGCTCGTTTGCAAGGCCTTAAAAAGGGGCGATGCCTCGCTATTAAGGAGTTTATTAATGGCGGGCGTCAGCAAAAAAGTAAAGAGCTAAATAGCTTCCACAAACAATTCGCAATTCTTACATGAAGCAATTAGTGTAAGGAACAGTCCATTACCTCAGATTTCGTGTTGGTCTCCAGAAAGTAAATGTCCTTGTGCGCCGTACAGTTTATTATTTCTCCTTTCATGGCTGAAACAAATAAAAGATCTCAGTTGGTGCTTTGTTGACAAGAAAGTAATTATTTTTTTTAAGTTAGAGCAGCGGGATGTTTTAGAAAGATTCTTTAGGGAACAATTTGTCTTTGAAAGTTGTAGCAGTATTTCTATTTTAAACTACTTGCCAATTATCAAATAAAAAACCTTTACTAGGAGTTCGTATTAATATATCAAGAATTTTTGACAGTAATTTGACAGGAAATGTATTCATATATCGCCGGAAAAAGATGGAAATTAAGAATGTATCGTCTATATTAATAAAATTAAAGTTTCTAAATGTTTGTCTGTCTATCGACTGATTTTTTGTCCGGGCTAATCTCGAAAACTGCTGAATTGATTTAAATGAAACTTTTATTAAAATGTAAAGTGTTTTTAGGGGTACCTTTTAGGCTATTTCTATTTGAGTAAAATGCAACCTTTCACTTCTAAGAATTAAAGTGTGGTAACAATTTTAGGTTATAACACCAAACATATAAAAGAGAAAGCAATCCACAGTATCTGTGACTAATATAATGTTGCGCGCCACAATTCTAGTGAGCAGTAGAATAGGAGCGCGAACTTTTGAATCTATTATTTTATTAAAATGAAATGAGAATTTTCTTTATTTTGAAATATGACGTCATTTTGCGCAGACAAAATCTCCGGGGTCAGCTAATAGTAAATAAAAACAACTTACATTAAGTAAATTACTTAATTTAGTATAACGTTTTCAAAAGCAAATAAATTAGGTCGACAAATGTACACAAGAGAATAAATCATTGAAATGGCCCTTAACCCTCCCGATCTTTGTATTCACCTGCTGACTAATGCCACTAGATAAGTAGAATTGGTTCTTTGTACGTCAAAAATTCAATAAATATTTAATAAGGGTGCTCTCAAAAGAAGCTTTCATTATTCGTACGCTTAGAATGTGCAGGAGATAAAGGAAAGCATAAAGAGCTGTTGCCTACCGTAAGTATTCTTATAAATTATTAATAGTTTGGGTTTCAGCACAAATCAAGCTTTCGCAGAAGCGCGAAATTCTTAACAGCTGAAAATTTACGTTGCGTCAGACATTTATTATTTACCTCGAGACAAAAATTGATCATTCTTAACAACAAGAAACAACAACGTTTCTAAAACTTAATTTTAGTAGAAGCTGCCCCCTCCCTTTAAAATAGGCAGTTTGTGGGCTGCTGATAGAAGTGAAAACTGCTTCAGTCATGCAGGTTTCTTTTCCACATACATTAATTTTTCCAATTTTTATCACAACTTCATAGTATTTGATAGCTATTCACCTTTGTGTATATTATTATTGACAACTTACGTAAATATCAGCAGTTAGAAATATCAACTATCAATTAATTATTTGCTGCTTCAAAACAAATAAATTGCCTTATTTTTGATTAATTAGAAATTGTTTCAAAACGAAAATTTCAAGAAAAAAGTTGAAATTGTAAACGTTCAAAATGAAACGGGATTCTTTTAAAATTTCTGTTTTTTTTTCGAAATTCCAAGTTAACATTTCAAATTTTTAATCTTGTTTTTAAACTTTCGTAAGCTCAAAAATTTAACTAAATAACAATTAAAAAAAAACAACGACTCGACGTTGCAAAATTTTCGGAACAAAGCAAAATTTCGACTGTACATGTCGAAGTTTTCTGTCCGGAGTCAGAGTCGAGATGAAATGTGGAGTGTTAGAGACCAAATTATGTAGATTCACTAGCTTTCGGAACTTACGTTCTAATTTGTCAGAGTATCGCACCCCCAAACAACCCCCTGATAATCAACTATTAAACTGAAATAGGTGTCGTACCTTTGGTGTTATCGATAGCAATAGCTCTTAGCCTAATTGTTAATGCTTATAAATTAATAGGGTTGCAAGCAAATTAATGGTATCTTTAATGAAAATGTATTAATTTCCCATTCAATTGCAGATATTTACAAGGTAATTGAAGTTTAATACGACCATTAATCAAAAGAAACAATTCCGACGTTGGGGTGCGTTTTCTGACATAATAATTAAACGTTTTGACGAAATGCCATCAACAGTTGTTCTTTTCCTCAATTTCGAGGTTATTCAGGCCGTCATGGGGCTCACAATTTTATGAGTGAATTATGATTTCCTGAAGAGGAGTGAAACTAACTAGCGACTTCAAGAGACAGAAGATTGTACTCTGTAAAGACAACTAACGTGTAAATGAGAAAGTGTGTTTGTCCGTCTGTTTGTCCGCTTTCCACACGCAATTACTGTAGCCATTTAGACGAAAATTGGTACAGACACAGCTTGTAAGGCGAGCTCGTTAGTAGACAGCGCTCGAAAAGTGTCGACTCTTTCGAGACGTTTCGACTCTTTCGAGACGTTTCGACTCTTTCGCGAAGTGTCGACTCTTTTGAGACATTTAGACTCTTTCGAGAAGTGTCGATTGTTTCCAGAAGTTTCGACTCTTTCGAGAAGCTTCGACTCTTTCAAGAAGTGTTGACTCTTTCCAAAAGTGTCGACTCTTTCGAGAAGTTTCGATTCTTTCGAGAAGTTTTGACTTTTTCGAGAAGTGTCGACTCTTTTGAGAAGTGTCGACTCTTTTGATACGTTTGACTTTCGAGAAGTGTCGACTCTTTCAAGAAGTGTCGGCTCTTTCGAGAAGTGTTGACTTTTTTCAAAAGTGTCGACTTTTTCGAAAAGTTTCGATTTTTTGAGATGTTTTGACTTTTTCGAGAAGTGTCGACTCTTTCGAAACGTTTCGACTCTTTCAAGAAATCGACTCTTTCGTAAATTTTCAACTCTTTCGAGAGTGTTAACTCTTTCCAAAAGTGTCAACTCTTTAAGGAGTTTCGACTCTTTCGAGAAGTGTCGAATCTTTCAGAACATTTTTACTCTTTCGAGAAGTGTCGATTCTTTCCAACGTTTCGGCTCTTTCGAGAAATTTCGATTCTTTCGAAAAATGTTGACTCTTTCGAGAAGTGTCTTCTTTTTCGAGACGTTTCGACTCTTTTAAAAAGTGTCAACTCTTTCGGGACGTTTCAAATCTTTCGAGAAGTTTTGACTCTTTTGAGAAGTGTCGACTCTCCTGAAAAGTGTTGACTCGAAGTGTTGAGTCGATTCTTTCGAGAAGTTTCTACTCTTTTGAAATGTTTTGACTCTTTCGAGAAGTGTCAACTCTTTCGAAAAGTTTTGACTCTTTTGAGAAGCTTCGACTCTCTCAAGAAGTGTTTGAACCTTTCCAAAAGTGTCGACTCTTTCAAGAAGTTTCGATTCTTTCGAGAAGTGTCTGCTCTTTTGAGAAGTGTTGACTCTTTCGAGAAGTTTCGACTCTTTCGAGAAGCTTCGACTCTTTCAAGAAGTGTTGACTCTTTCCAAAAGTGTCGACTCTTTCGAGAAGTTTCGACTCTTTCGAGAAGTTTTGACTCTTTCGAAAAGTGTCGACTCTTTCGAGAAGTATTGACTCTTTCGAGAAGTTTCGACTCTTTTGAGAAGTGTCGACTCTTTTGATACGTTTGACTTTCGAGAAGTGTCGACTCTTCCAAGAAGTGTCGGCTCTTTCGAGAAGAGTTGACTTCTTCCAAAAGTGTCGACTCTTTCGAGAGTGTTGAGTCTTTCCAAAAGTGTCAACTCTTTGAGAAGTTTCCACTCTTTCGAGAAGTGTCGAAACTTTCAAAACATTTTTACTCTTTCGAGAAGTGTCGATTCTTTCCGACGTTTCGACTCTTTCGAGAAATTTCGACTCTTTCGAAAAATGTTGGCTTTTTCAAGAAGTGTGTACTCTTTCGAGACGTTTCGACTCTTTCAAAAAAGTGTCAATTCTTTCGGGAAGTTTCGAATCTTTCGAGAAGTTTTGACTTTTTTGAGAAGTGTCTACTCTCCCGAAAAATGTTGACTCGAAGTGTTGAGTCGATTCTTTCAAGAATTTTCAACTTTTTTGAGATGTTTTGACCCTTTTGAGAAGTGTCAACTCTTTTAAAAAGGTTTGACTCTTTTGAGAAGCTTTGAGTCTCTTAAGAAGTGTTTGAATCTTTCCAAAAGTGTCGACTCTTTCAAGAAAATTCGATTCTTTCGAGAAGTGTCGGCTCTTTCGAGAAGTGTTGACTCTTTCGAGAAGTTTCGACTCTTTCGAGAAGTGTCGACTCTTTCGAGACGTTTCGACGTTCGAGAAGTGTCGACTCTTTCAAGAAGTCTCGACTCTTTCGAGACGTGTCGGCTCTTTCGAGAAGTGTTGACTCTTTCGCGAAGTTTCGACTCTTTCGAGACGTGTCGACTCTTTCGAGACGTTTCGACCTTCGAGAAGTGTCGATTCTTTCAAGAAGTCTCGGCTCTTTCGATAAGTGTTGACTTATTCCAAAAGTGTCGACTCTTTCAAGAAGTTTAGACTCTTTTGAGATGTTTTGATTTTTTCGAGAAGTGTCGACTCTTTCGAGACGTTTCGACTCTTTCGAGAAGTGGCGGCTCTTTCGAGAAGTGTTGACTCTTTCGAGAAGTTTTGACTCTTTCGAGAAGTGTCGACTCTTTCGAGACGTTTCAACCTTCGAGAAGTGTCGACTCTTCCACGAAGTCTAGGCTCTTTCGAGAAGTGTTGACTTATTCCAAAAGTGTCGACTCTTTCAAAAAGTTTAGACTCTTTTGAGATGTTTTGATTTTTTCGAGAAGTGTCGACTCTTTCGAGACGTTTTGACTCTTTCGAGAAGGGTCGGCTCTTTCGAGAAGTGTTTACTCTTTCGAGAAGTTTTGACTCTTTCGAGAAGTGTCGACTCTTTCGAGACGTTTCGACCTTCGAGAAGTGTCGACTCTTTCAAGAAGTCTCGGCTCTTTCGAGAAGTGTTGACTTATTCCAAAAGTGTCGACTCTTTCAAAAAGTTTAGACTCTTTTGAGATGATTTGGTTTTTTTCGAGAAGTGTCGACTCTTTCGAGACGTTTCGAATTTTTCGGGAAGTGTCGACTCTAGCAAAAATTTTCAACTCTTTCAAGAAGTGTTGACTCTTTCCAAAAGTGTCGACTCTTTGAGGAGTTTCGACTCTTTCGAGAAGTTTCTACCCTTTTGGAGAAGTGCCGACTCTTTCGAGAAGTGTCGACTCCTTCGAGACATTTCGACTCTTTCGAGAAGTGTCGATTCTTTCGAGACGTTTCGACTTTCGAGAAGTGTCGACTCTTTCAAGAAGTGTCGGCTCTTTCCAGAAGTGTTGACTTTTTTCAAAAGTGTCGACTCTCTCGAAAAGTGTTAACTCTTTTCAAAAGTGTCGACTCTTTCGAGAAGTTTCGATTCTTTGGAGATATTTTGACTCTTTTGAGAAGTGTTGGCTCCTTCGAGAGGTTTCGACTCTTTCGAGAAGTGTTGACTCTTTCGAAAATTAAATTTTCAACTCTTTCGAGAAGTGTTGACTCTTTCCAAAAGTGTCGATTCTTTGAGGAGTTTCGACTCTTTCGAGAAGTGTCTAATCTTTTGAGAAGTTTCGACTCTCTCGAGAGGTTTAGACTCTTTCGAGACTTTTCGACTCTTTCAAAAAGTGTCAACTCTTTCGGGAAGTTTCAAATCTTTCAAGAAGTTTTGACTCTTTTGAGAAGTGTCGATTCTCCCCAAAAGTGTTGACTCGAAGTGTTGAGTCGATTCTTTCGAGAAGTTTCGACTCTTTTGAGATGTTTTAACTCTTTCGATAAGTGTCGACTCTTTAGAGAAGTTTCGACTCTTTTGAGAAGCTTCGACTCTCTCAAGAAGTGTTTAAATCTTTCCAAAAGTATCGACTCTTTCGAAAAGTTTCGACTCTTTCGAGAAGTGTCGGCTCTTTCGAGAAGTGTTGACTCTTTCGAGAAGATTCGACTCTTTCGAGAAGTGCCGATTCTTTCGAGACGTTTCGACGTTCGAGAAGTGTCGACTCTTTCACGAAGTCTAGGTTCTTTCGAGAAGTGTTGACTTATTCCAAAAGTGTCGACTTTTTCAAGAAGTTTAGACTCTTTTGGGATGTTTTGATTTTTTCGAGAAGTGTCGACTCTTTCGAGACGTTTCGACTTTTTCGAGAAGTGTCGGCTCTTTCGAGAAGGGTTGACTCTTTTGAGAAGTTTCGACTCTTTCGAGAAGTGTCGACTCTTTCGAGACGTTTCGATCTTCGAGAAGTGTCGACTCTTTCAAGAAGTCTCGGCTCTTTCGAGAAGTGTTGACTTATTCCAAAAGTGTTGACTCTTTCAAGAAGTTTAGACTCTTTTGAGATGTTTTGATTTTTTCGAGAAGTGTCGGCTTTTTCGAGAAGGGTTGACTCTTTTGAGAAGTTTCGACTCTTTCGAGAAGTGTCGACTCTTTCGAGACGTTTCGATCTTCGAGAAGTGTCGACTCTTTCAAGAAGTCTCGGCTCTTTCGAGAAGTGTTGACTTATTCCAAAAGTGTTGACTCTTTCAAGAAGTTTAGACTCTTTTGAGATGTTTTGATTTTTTCGAGAAGTGTCGGCTCTTTCGAGACGTTTCAACTCTTTCGAGAAGTGTCGGCTCTTTCGAGAAGTGTTGACACTTTCGAGAAGTTTTGACTCTTTCGAGAAGTGTCGACTCTTTCGAGACGTTTCGACGTTCGAGAAGTGTCGACTGTTTCAAGAAGTGTCGGCTCTTTCGAGAAGTGTTGACTTTTTCCAAAAGTGTCGACTCTCTCGAAAAGTGTTAACTCTTTTAAAAAGTGTCAACTCTTTCGAGAAGTTTGGACTCTTTGGAGATATTTTGACTCTTTCGAGAAGTGTTGGCTCCTTCGAGAGGTTTCGACTCTTTCGAGAAGTGTTGACTCTTTCAAAAATTAAATTTTCAACTCTTTCGAGAAGTGTTGACTCTTTCCAAAAGTGTCGATTCTTTGAGGAGTTTCGACTCTTTCGAGAAGTGTCTAATCTTTCGAGAAGTTTCGACTCTCTCGAGAGGTTTAGACTCTTTCGAGACGTTTCGACTCTTTCAAAAAGTGTCAACTCTTTCGGGAAGTTTCAAATCTTTCAAGAAGTTTTGACTCTTTTGAGAAGTGTCGACTCTCCCAAAAAGTGTTGACTCGGAAGTGTTGAGTCGATTCTTTCGAGAAGTTTCGACACTTTTGAGATGTTTTAACTCTTTCGAGAAGTGCCAACTCTTTCGAGAAGTTTCGACTCTTTTGAGAAGCTTCGACTCTCTCAAGAAGTTTTTGAATCTTTCCAAAAGTGTCGACTCTTTCGAGAAGTTTCGACTCTTTCGAGAAGTGTCGGCTCTTTCGAGAAGTGTTGACTCTTTCCTTTCGAGAAGATTCGACTCTTTCGAGAAGTGTCGATTCTTTCGAGACGTTTCGACGTTCGAGAAGTGTCGACTCTTTCACGAAGTCTAGGCTCTTTCGAGAAGTGTTTACTTATTCCAAAAGTGTCGCCTCTTTCAAGAAGTTTAGACTCTTTTGAGACGTTTCGACTCTTTCGAGAAGTGTCGGCTCTTTCGAGAAGGGTTGACTCTTTTGAGAAGTTTTGACTCTTTCGAGAAGTGTCGACTCTTTCGAGGAGTGTCGACTCTTTCGAGATGTTTCGACTTTTTCGGGAAGTGTCGACTTTAGCAAAAATTTTCAACTTTTTCAAGAAGTGTTGTCTCTTTCCAAAAGTGTCGACTCTTTGAGGAGTTTTGATTCTTTCGAGAAATTTCGACTCTTTCGAGAAGTGTCGACTCTTTTCAAAAGTGTCGACTCTCGCAAAGTGTTCACTCTTTCCTAAAGTGTCGACTCTGTCGAGACGTTTCGACTCTTTCGAGAAGTCTCGACTCTTTCAAGAAATTTCAATCCTTTCGAGAAGTTTCGACTCTTTCGAGAAGCTTCAATTCTTTCAAGAAATGCTAACTCTTTCCAAAAGTGCCGACTCTTTCGAGAATTTTCGACTCTTTTGAGACGTTTTGACTTTTTTGAGAGGTTTCGACTCTTTGGAAAATTTTTAACTCTTTCGAGAGGTGTTGACTTTTTCCAAAAGTATCGACTCTTTGAGGAGTTTTGACTCTTTTGAGAACTGTCGAATCTTTTAAGACGTTTCTACTCTTTCGAAAAGTGTCGACTCTTTCAAGACATTTCGACTCTTTCAAGAGGTGTTGACTCTTTCCAAAAGTGTCGACTCTTTGAGGAGTTTTGACTCTTTTGAGAAGTGTCGAATCTTTCAAGACGTTTCTACTCTTTCGAAAAGTGTCGACTCATTCGAGACATTTCGACTCTTTCGAGAAGTTTCGACTCTTTCGAGAAATTTCGACTCTTTCGAGAAGTGTCGACTCTTTCGAGACGTTCCGACTTTCGAGAAGTGTCGACTCTTTCGAGAACTTTCGAATCTTTCGAGAAGTATCGAATCTTTCAAAAAGTTTTGACTCTTTTGAGAATTGTCGACTCCCTCGAGAAGTGTAAACTCTTTCGAGAAGTTTCGACTCTTTTGAGATGTTTTGATTCTTTCGAGATGTTTTGACTCTTTCAAGAAGCTTCGATTCTTTCAAGAAGTGTTAACTCTTTCCAATAGTGTCGACTCTTTCGAGTAGTTTTGACTCTTTTGAGTAGTTTTGACTCTTTCGAGTGGTTTTGACTATTTCGAGAAGTGCCAACTTTTTAAAAAGGTTTCGACCTCTTCGAGAATTGAAGACCCTTTTGAGAAATCTCCACACTTTTTGTGAAATTTTGATTCTTTGAAAAAATCTTCTGAGAGATGTCGACTTTTTGTAGAAATTATGACTTCTCCTATAACTAACTCTTCCGAAAAATTTCGATTCTTGAGAAGTTTCGACTGCTATGACTCTCTCGAGAAATATCCTCTCTTACGAGAAATTTTGAGTGTTTGGGAAATATAAGGTTTTTGGAAGTTTCGACTCTTTCGAGAAATTACGACTCCTTCGAAAAGTTTGAGTTCTTTAAAAAATTCGATTTTTTCGACACGCTGAAACCCTTATGGAACTTTACTCTAAAGTAAAGTAAGTTCTTCTTAAATTGTTAAGAAGTTGAGATAAATTAGGACTCTTTGGAGAAGTTTGAATTTTTTTCGAAACTTTCAATTCTTTCAAGAAATTTAAACTTCCTGTAAAATGTTAAATCATTTAAGAAATGTTATACCTTTAAACGTATACAACTTTTTCGGAAAAATTATGTTCTTTTGTTGAAATTTAGCCTCTTTAGACTAATCTCCATCCTTTGATAAATCTAGACTAGATAAATTTGACCGTTTCGCTTGGAAGAAGTTTCAGTCTTTAGAAAAACTTCTATTTCGAGAAGTTTTGACTTTTTCAAGAAATTTCGACTCCATCGAAATATTTCGACTTAACGATAAAGCAATTGTTTTTATTTTCTTGTGTACAATCAGGTTATCTCAGTTGCTTATGTCTTCGACTCTTGACAAATTTTCTGTTTCACTTCAAGAAGTTTCAACTCTCTTGAGAAATTTCGCACATTTCGAGAAAAACTACTTTTAAAAACTACGACTCTTTCCAGAAAATAAAAGTTCTTTCGAAAAATTATGATTCCTTTTATAAAACAGAGAAAAAAGGAAAGGTAGACCTCTTTCAGAAAACTTCATCCTTGTGCTGCAATTCTGCATTGTTTCTAGTTTCGAGAAATTTTGACTCTTCGGCAAATTACAACTCTTTCGGAAATGTGAACTCTTTGAACGAAAAAATCTTGACTCTCGAGAAGTATCAAAGAGTCGTAATTTCTGAAAGAAGTTGAGACGAATAGTTACGACTCTTTCGAGAAAACAAGGCTCTCGAGAAAGAAAGGAGGGTAGACCTCTTCGAGAAAACTTCATCTTTTTGTAGAAATCTAGATTCGTTCCAGTTTCCACAAATTTTGCTCTTTGAAAAATGACAATTCTTAAGAAAAACTATGACTTTTTCGAGAAAGCAGCAGAAATCTACATTGTTTCTAGTTTCCGGAAATTTCGACTCTTCGGAAAATTACAACTCTTTCGGAAATGTGGACTCTTTGAACGAAAAAATCTTGACTCTCGAGAAGTATCAAAGAGTCGTAATTTCTGAAAGAAGTTGAGACGAATAGTTACGACTCTTTCGAGAAAACAAGGCTCTCGAGAAAGAAAGGAGGGTAGACCTCTTCGAGAAAACTTCATCTTTTTGTAGAAATCTAGATTCGTTCCAGTTTCCACAAATTTTGACTCTTTGAAAATGACAATTCTTAAGAAAAACTATGACTCTTTCGAGAAAACAGCAGAAATCTACATTGTTTCTAGTTTCCAGAAATTTCGACTCTTCGGAAAATTACAACTCTTTCGGAAATGTGGACTCTTTGAACGAAAAAATCTTGACTCTCGAGAAGTATCAAAGAGTCGTAATTTCTGAAAGAAGTTGAGACGAATAGTTACGACTCTTTCGAGAAAACAAGGCTCTCGAGAAAGAAAGGAGGGTAGACCTCTTCGAGAAAACTTCATCTTTTTGTAGAAATCTAGATTCGTTCCAGTTTCCACAAATTTTGACTCTTTGAAAAATGACAATTCTTAAGAAAAACTATGACTCTTTCGAGAAAACAGCAGAAATCTACATTGTTTCTAGTTTCCAGAAATTTCGACTCTTCGGAAAATTATGATTCTTTCGAAAGTGTGGACTCTTTGAACGTAAAAATCTTGACTCTCGAGAAGTATCAAAGAATCGTTAGTCCTGAAAGAAGCTGAGACGAAAAGTTGCGACTCTTTCGAGAAAACAGGGCTCTCGAAAAAGAAAGGAGGGTAGACTTCTTCGAGAAAACTCAATCTTTTTGTAGAAATCTAGATTCTTCCCAGTTTGCAGAAATTTCGACTCTTTCGAAAAATTACGATTCCTTCGAGAAAACAAGGCCCTCAAGAAAAAGAAGAGAAAAAATTGATTGTTTTGCAGAAATCTGCATTGTTTCTAATTTCGAGAAATTTGCACTCTGGAAAAATACAATTTTTTCGGAAATGTACACACTTTGAACAAAAAATCTTGACTTTCGAGAGGTATTAAAGAATCATAATTTCTGAAAGAAGCTGAGACAAAAAAATTTAGATTCTTTCCAGTTTCAAGAAAATTCAACTCTTCGAGAAATTACGACTCTTTTGAGAAAACAAGACTCTCGAGGAAGAAAGGAGGGTAGATCTCTTCGAAGAAACTTCTTGTTTTAAAAATTTTGGATTCTTTCTACTTTCAAGAAATTTCGACTCTTCGAAAAATGAACGAAAAATTCTTACGAAAAACTATGACTCTTTCGAAGAAACAAGACTTTCGAAAAAGAAAGGAGGGTAGACCTCTTCGGGAAAACTCCATCCTTTTGTCGAAATCTAGATTCTTTCTAGTTTCGAGAAATTTCGACTTTTCGAAAAATATCGATTGTTTCGAAAAATTACGATTCTTTCGAGAAAACAGGGCTCTCAAAAAAGAAAGAAGGGTAGACTTCGTCGAGAAAACTCAACATTTTTGTAAAAATCTAGATTCGTTCCAGTTTCCACAAATTTTGACTCCTTGAAAAATGACAATTCTTACGAAAAATTATGACTCTTTCGAGGAAACGGCAGAAATCTACATTGTTTCTAGTTTCCAGAAATTTCGACTCTTCGCAAAATTACGATTCTTTCGGAAATGTGGATTCTTTGAACGAAAAAATCTTGACTCTCGAGAAGCATCAAAGAATCGTTATTTCTGAAAGAAGCTGAGACTCTTTCGAGAAAACAAGGCTCCCGAAAAAGAAAGGAGGGTAGACTTCTTCGAGAAAACTCAATCTTTTTGTAGAAATCTAGATTCTTTCCAGTTTGCAGAAATTTCGACTCTTTCGAAAAATGACGATTCTTTCAAAAAATTACGATTCCTTCGAGAAAGCAAGGCCCTCGAGAAAAAATGAAGAGTGGACTGTTTCGAGAAAAGTCCATCCTTTTGTAGAAATTTAGATTCTTTCCAGTTTCAAGAAATTTCGACTCTTTGAGAAATTACGACTCTTTCGAGAAAACAAGACTCTCGAGAAAGAAAGGAGGGTAGATCTCTTCAAAGAAACTTCATTTTTTTAGAAATTTGGATTCTTTCTAGTTTCGAGAAATTTCGACTCTTCGAAAAATTACTACTCTGAACGAAAAATTCTTACGAAAAATTATGACTCTTTCGAAGAAACAAGGCTCTCAAAAAAGAAAGAAGGGTAGACCTCTTCGAGAAAACTCCATCTTTTTGTAGAAATCTAGATTCTTTCTAGTTTTGAGAAATTTCGACTCTTCGAAAAATATCAATTGTTTCGAAAAATTACGATTCTTTCGAGAAAACAAGGCTCTCGAGAAAAAATGAAGGGTAGACTTTTTGGACAAAAGTCCATCCTTTTGTAGAAATTTAGATTCTTTACAGTTTCAAGAAATTTCGACTCTTCGAGAAATTACGACTCTTTCGAGAAAACAAGACTCGAGGAAGAAAGGAGGGTAGATCTCTTTGAAGAAACTTCATTATTTTTAAAAATTTGGATTCTTTTTAGTTTCGAGAAATTTCGACTCTTCGAAAAATTACGGCTCTGAACGAAAAATTCTTACGAAAAATTATGACTCTTTCGAAGAAACAAGACTCTAAAAAAAGAAAGAAGGGTAGACCTCTCCGAGAAAACTCCATCTTTTTGTAGAAGTCTGGATTCTTTCTAGTTTCAAGAAATTTCGACTCTTCGAAAAATATCGATTCTTCTTAAAATTTACGATTCGTTCGAGAAAACAAGGCTCTTGAAAAAATGAAGAGTAGACATCTTTGAGAAAACTCCATTCTTTTGAAGAAATCTGCATTATTTCTAGTTTCGAGAAATTTCGATTCTTCGGAAAATTACAACTCTTTCGCTAATGTAGACTCTTTGAAGGAAAAAATCTTGACGTATCAGAGTCGTAATTTCTGAAAGAAGCTGAGACGAAAAGTTACGACTCTTTCGAAAAAGCAAGGCTCTCGAGAAAGAAAGGATGGTGGATCTCTTTGAAAAAACTTCATTTTTTTAGAAATTGGATTTTTTTCTAATTTCGAGAAATTTCGACTCTTCGAAAAATTACGGCTCTGAACGAAAAATTCTTACGAAACTTGACTCTTTTGAAGAAACAAGACTCTCTAAAAAGAAAGGAGAGTGGACCTCTTCGAGAAAACTCCATCTTTTTGTAGAAATCTAGATTGTTTCTAGTTTCGAGAAATTTCGACTCTTCGAAAAATATCGATTGTTTCGAAATATTACGATTCTTTCGAGAAAACAAGACTCTCGAGAAAGAAAGGAGGGTAGATCTCTTCGAAGAAACTTTACGTGTTTAGAAATTTGGGTCTAGTTTCGAGAAATTTCGACTCTTCGAAAAATTACGACTCTGGATAAAAAATTCTTACCAAAAATTATGACTTTTTTGAAGAAACAAGGCTCTCGAAAAAGAAATGAGGATAGACCTCTTCGAGAAATCTCCATCTTTTTGCAGAAATCTAAATTCTTTCTAGTTTCAAGAAATTACGACTCTTCGAAAAATGATGATTTTTTCGAAAAATTACAATTCTTTCGAAAAAATAATGCTCTCAAAAAGAAAGATGGGTAAACCTTTACAAGAAAACCAAATTTTTTTGTATAAATCCAGATTCTTTATAGTTTCGAAAAATTTCGACTCTTCGAAAAATGACGATTCTTTCGAAAAATTACGATTCTTTCTAGAAAACAAGGCTTTCGAAAAAGAAACGAGGGTAAACCTTTTCGATAAAACTACATTTTTTGTACAAATCTAGATTCTTTCTAGTTTCGAAACATTTTGACTCTTCGAAAAATGACGATTCTATCAAAAAATTACAATTTTTTTGAAAAAAACAAGGCTTTTGAAGAAAAAGGGGGGTAAACCTTTTCGATAAAACTACATTTTTTATACAAATCTAGATTCTTTCTAGTTTCGAAAAATCTCGACTCTTCGAAAAATGACGATTCCTTCGAAAAATTACGACTCTTTCAAGAAAACAAGGCTGTCGATTAAGAATGGAGGGTAGACTTATTCGAGAAAAGTCCAATCTTTTGTAGAAATTTAGATTCTTTATAGTTTCTTTCTACTTTCGACTCTTGGAGAAATTTCGACTATTTCGGAAATATGGACTCTTTCGAAAATATAGACTTTTAGAACGGAAAAACGTAAATTCCTGAAGTGGCTGAGACTTTTCAGAAGAGACGAAATTTTTTGAAAGAGACATAATTTCTCGAAAGACATAATTTCTCGAAAGAGATTTAATTTCTTAAAAGAATCATAGTTTGTCAAAAGAGTCATAATTTTTTAAAAGAGTCGTAATTTTTTGAAGGATTCAAAATTTTTTGAGCAGTTGAAACTTCTCGGAAGACGAAATTTCCCAATAGAGGCATACATTTTTGAGAGTCGTAATTTTTCGAAAGATCCAAAGTAATTGAAATCTAGAGTCGTAATTTCTAGAAGTCGATACTTTTTAGATTTGGGTTCTCTTTAACTGTCATTCTACAATTTCTAATTTCCATATATTAATTATTTAAGATAAATCAACACTTTTAAATAGCAACACTATAAGGGGTTATTTCAGGAGATGCTCCCATGGCAGCTTTTTGCAAGCCGCGGAGGCCAATATTTAATTGGGAAAAGTCCAGAGTTCGGTTTTTCTGGGGCTTATGCAAAAAAATTTTCCTCCGTTTGAATTTCAATAAAGCTGGAGTGCCGGTATTTATTATGTATAGCGAAAACCCTTGTTAGGCGAAATCTCGTTGGGTAAAGTCTTGCAAAAGATCTCGACCGACTAAAATGGAACGTTCGGAATGAAAGAAAAAGGGAATAGCTTGGGAGAGTCGGGCTATTGGACACGATTTTCCTAAGACTGTGCCACCAGAGTAAACAGTAACCGATTCTTGAATCTGATAAGATGCTCTGGGCGCTTTCTTTTCATTAATTTTTTATTTAGCTTCATTTTGTGACTGTTTGTCTTGGGTTAAAATATCGGTCACAGAGAAATTGGAATTTTTTAGAGAACAATAATTGTCTACAGATACGATTTCATTCTACAAAGAATAAATTTAAAAAATTGTTGATATTTATTATTTTAAAAAATTACGTAAAAACCCAAAATTTCAAATCAAACACTAATATTTTTCTTTAAGACTTTAGTTGTCAAAATATTTGAAATTCCCAATTTTTTTCTTAAGCTTCGACTGTGATAATGTACCAGACAAACAGTTATAACTTTTTCTAAAAGCTGACAATCTTTTAGTACAATTTTCAACACGAAGGGGCAACTCAAGCTGCTAAATCCATTCTTCTGCTTCATATGAGTTAACGCGATAAAACATACATCGTCTGGGCTTAAGTCTGCGTTACGTAAACCTCTATGGCCTTTGTTACGCGACGTACGCCAAATCTAAACAGCTGTGTGTTTGAGGAAAAGCGTCGCGACGCCTCATTGCCCGATCCCGGCACTCTCCTTAATTAATAGAAGCGACGTCATGTGCAGGCATACGCTTCGAGCTTAAGTGATCTACAACGTGGAAGCTAATATGTGCACCCGGTTTTAGTTGGCGAAATGCGAAAAAATCAACCCCCGTCGACTCTCGACGTTGTATTGTAGTGTCGACGGTCGGGGGGAGGGGGGGCGAATTGCCGGGATTACTCCAGGGAGGGCTTAGTTAACATCCAGAAAGGAACAATTAAGCAACAAAACAAATCTGCCGCTGGTTTAGAGGGATTACGACTGCAAATCATCCACCACTTTAGGAAACAAATGGAAAAAGTATTCGAAGCTCTTCTTAATGCTCGTTAAGAACAACAAATTGATGAAATACGCGTTACCAATTAGATAACCTTTTGTACGTGATAAAGGAAACTATCAATAATTAGATGACAGTACGTTTTGAAATGCTTTCGATTATTTCATTATTTTCAAAAAATTAGAATTCCAATGCGAGCAAAATCAACCAAAAGTGACTCGCTCGCGAAAAGGACGGCAATCGTCGCGTCATTCCGTGGTCTTTTGAAGCTTCAGATATTAAACCAACAATGTGACAGACATCTACAAGTATTTTGTGGCTAAATCGTTTTACCTTCGTCACTTGACTATGTGTTCTTGAATAGCATACGTAGCAAATCTGATAATGATGATTATTCGGCCATTTGTCACATTACATCGTCGACAACGACGTCAGCTTCAATTCCCGGGTCACTTGTATTTGCATGTAATTCGCCATCGAAGCGTGATGAACTTGCTTGTCAGCGACATGTTCGGTTCGATCAATTATAGTAGGCCATGCAAATGTAATCCGCTGCATACGTTAACGTCTATGTGCGGTTCAGACATGCTAACAGCTTAATGACGTCCTCAGAGGAAGTGGTTAAAACATCCGAATTTCGAAATTCTTAATCATTCTCAATCACTTCCGCTCTTTCGAATTTTTCTAGGTTTTAAGTTCTCAACTGTAAGCTCAAAATATCGAAATTTTTATTTACAGATTTCTGGGCCATTTAGTCTCTCTTCAGTACAACATTTTCAGTTTTTACTGTTTCTAAGATATTCGATTTGAAACTCGACATGTAGCCCTTTTATTAGGGTTTTTTTCGAGTATTTTTCGTCTTTTCCGAAAAGTCTCAGTCGCTTCGAGAAATTACGATTCTTTAAGACTTCTCAAAAGTCAAGATTTGTCCGTTCTAAGAGTCCATATTTCCGAAGTAGTCGTAATTTCTCGAAGAGTTGAAATTTCTTGAAACTGGAATGAATTTAAATTTCTACAAAAGGATGGACTTTTCTCGAAAAAGTCTACCCTTCATTTTTCTCAGGAACCTTGTTTTCTCGAAAGAATCGTAATTTTTCGAAAGAATCGATATTTTTCGAAGAGTCGAAATTTCTCGAAACTAGAAAGAATCTAGATTTCTACAAAAATATGGAGTTTTCTCGAAGAGGTCTACCCTCCTTTCTTTTTCGAGAGCCTTGTTTCTTCGAAAGAGTCATAATTTTTCGTAAGAATTTTTCCTTCAGAGTCGTAATTTTTCGAAGAGTCGAAATTTCTCGAAATTAGAAAAAATCCAAATTTTAAAAAAATAAAGTTTTTTCAAAGAGATCTACCCTTCCTTTCTTCCTCGAGAGTCTTGTTTTCTCGAAAGAGTCGTAATTTCTCGAAGAGTCGAAACTTCTTGAAACTGGAAAGAATCTAAAAAAGGATAAACTTTTCTCGAAACATTCTCGAAACAGTCCACCCTTTATTTTTTCTCGAGAGCTTTGTTTTCTCGAAATGTTTCGTAATTTCTCGTAATTTTTCGAAAGGATCGACATTTTTCTAAGACTCGACATTTTTCGAAACTAGAAAGAATCTAGATTTCTACAAAAAGATGGAGTTTTTTTGAAGATATCTACCCTCCTTATTTTCGAGAGTCTTGCTTCTTTAAAAGAGTCATAATTTTTTGTAAGGATTTTTCGTTCAGAGTAGTAATTTTTCGAAGAGTCGAAATTTCTCTAAACTAGAAAAACTAAACTTCTTAAAACGAATGAAGTTTGCTCAAAGAGATCTACCCTCCTTTCTTTCTCGAGAGTATTGTTTTATCGACAGAATCGTAATTTTTCTAAAGAATTTTTATTTCTCGAACGAGTCGTAATTTTTCGACATAATTATAATTTCGATATTTCTCGAAAGGGTTGAAATTTTCCGGAAAAGTTAGGATTCTCGAAACGGTCTTAACTTTTCGAAAGAGTAGAAATTTCTCGAAAAAGATAAAACGTTTCGAGTGAGAGCCAAAATTTGTCGGGAGTCGAAAACTTTCTCGAAATCGTCGAAATTTCTCGAAAGAGTCAAAATTTCTCGAATAACCGAAATTCTGTCAACAATTTAATCTTCTTAAATACGGCGAGACTTCTCGAAAGAGTCGAAGTTTCTTGAAGCAGTTAAGATTCTTGAAGTCTCAATATTTTTTTGGTCGAAGAGTCTACATTTCCAAAAAAGAGTCGTAAGAGTCCAAATTTCTCGAATAGTCGAGAAATCTCCAACAACTTCCTGAAAGAATCGAGATTTCTCGAAAGAGTCGAGATTTTTTGAAAAAGTCATAATTTTGCAAAGTAGTTGGGACTTCTCGCGGGTCAAGATTTTTTTTCGTTCGAAGAGTCGACACTTCTAAAAGAGAGAGTTTAAATTTTTTGAAAATTCAAAATGCACCAACAAGTTTAAACCTTTCGAAAGAGTAGAAATTCTACGAAAGAGTCGAAATTTCTCGAAAGGGTTTTATGTTCTTGAAAGAGTCAAAATTTATCGAATAGTCGAGATTCTACAACCAGTTGGCGTTTCTAGAAAGAGTCGAGATTTTTTGAAAGAGGCGTAATTTCTCGAAGCACTTGAGACTTTTCGGGTCTCAAGATTTTTCCAGTCGAAAAGTCTACCTTTCCAAGAAACAGACGTAATTTTTCGAAGAGTCGAAATTTCTCGAATAGTCGAGAACCTGTTACAAATTTAAACTTCTTGAGAGAGTCGAGATTTCCCGAACGAGACGTAATTTCTCAAAGCACTTAAGACTCTTTAAGTTTACAGATTTTTCTGGTCGAAGAGTCAACATTTTCAAAAAAAAAAGAGTTGTAAATTTTTGGAGAGTCTAAATTTCTCGAATAGTCGAGAATCTCTAACAACTTTTTGAAAGAATCGAGATTTCTCGAAAAGAATCGAGATTTTTTAAAATAGTCATAATTTTCCCGTAGCAGTTGAAACTTCTGGCGAGTCAAAATTTTTCCGTTCGAAGAGTCGACACTTTTAAAAGAGACGCAACTTCTTGAGGAGTTCAAATTTCTTAAAGATTTGAAATCCTCCAACAAGTTTAAACTTCTTAAAAGAGTAGAAATTCCACGAAAGAGTTGAAATTTCTCGAAAGAGTTTTATTTTCTCAAAAGTGTCAAAATTTCTCGAATAGTCGAGATTCTGCAGCTAGTTTAAGTTTCTAGAAAGAGTCGATATTTCTCGAAAGAGTCGCAATCTCTCGAAGCATTTAAGACTCTTCAAGTTTCTAGATATTTCCAGTTGAAGAGTCCACATTTCTAAAAAAAGAGTCTAATTCTTCGAAGAATCCCAATTTCTCGAATAGTCGAGAATCTCTAACAAATTCAAACTTCTTTTCGAGATTTCTCGAAAGAATCGAGATTTTTTGAAAGAGTCATGGTTTCTCGAAGCAGTTGAGACTTCTCGCGAGTCAAGATTTTTCCGTTCAAAGAGTCGACACTTCCAAAAGAGACGTAACTTCTTGAGGAGTTCAAATTTCTTAAAGATTTGAAATCCTCCAACAAGTTTAAACTTCTTAAAAGAGTAGAAATTCCACGAAAGAGTTGAAATTTCTCGAAAGAGTTTTATTTTCTCAAAAGTGTCAAAATTTCTCGAATAGTCGAGTATTCTGCAACTAGTTTAAGTTTCTAGAAAGAGTCGATATTTCTCGAAAGAGTCGCAATCTCTCGAAGCATTTGAGACTCTTCAAGTTTCTAGATATTTCCAGTTGAAGAGTCCACATTTCTAAAAAAGAGTCTAATTCTTCGAAGAATCCCAATTTCTCGAATAGTCGAGAATCTCTAACAAATTCAAACTTTTTCTCGAGATTTCTCGAAAGAATCGAGATTTTTTTGAAAGAGTCATGGTTTCTCGAAGCAGTTGAGACTTCTCGCGAGTCAAGATTTTTCCGTTCGAAGAGTCGACACTTCCAAAAGAGACGTAACTTCTTGAAGAGTTCAAATTTCTGAAAGATTTGAAATCCTCCAAAAAGTTTAAACTTTTTGAAAGAGTAGAAATTCCACGAAAGAGTCGACATTTCTCGAAAGAATTTTATTTTCTCGAAAGAGCTGAAATTTCTCGAATAGTCCAGATTCTGCAACCAATGTAAGCTTCTTAAATAAGTCGAGATTTCTCGAAAGAGTCGTAATTTCTCGAAGCAGTTAAGATTCTTAAAGTCTCATGATATTTTCGGTCGAAGAGTCCACATTTTCAGAAATAAGACGTAATTTTTTGAAGAGTGCAAATTTCTCGAAGAGTCGAGAAACTCTAACAAGTTTAAACTTCTTGAAAAAAATCGGATTTCCGGAAAGAGTCGAGATTTTTTGGAAGAGTCATAATTTCCCGAAGTAATTCAGACTTCTCGCGAGTCAAGATTTTTCCGTTCGAAGAGTCAACACTTCCAAAAGAGACGTAACTTTATGAAGAGTTCAAATTTTTCGAAGATTTGAAATCCTCCCACAAGTTTAAACTTTTTGAAAGAGTAGAAATTCACGAAAGAGTCGAAATTTATCGAAAGGGTTTTATTTTCTTGAAAGAATTAAAATTTCTCGAATATTCCAGATTCTGCAACCAATGTAAGCTTCTCAAATGAGTCGAGATTGACCGAAAGAGTCGTAATTTCGCGAAGCGGGTAAGATTCTTGAAGTCTCATGATATTTCCGGTCGAAGAGTCAACATTTAAAAAAAAAAAAATAATTTTTTGAAGAGTGCAAATTTCTCGAAGAGTCGAGAATCTCTAACAAGTTTAAATTTCTTGAAAAAAATCGAGATTTCCCGAAAGAGTCGAGATTTTTTGAAGAGTGCAAATTTCTCGAAGAGTCGAGAATCTTTAACAAGATTAAACTTCTTGAAAAACATCGAGATTTCCCGAAAGAGTCGAGATTTTTTGAAAGAGTCATAATTTTTCGAAGTAGTTGAGACTTCTCGCGAGTCAAGATTTTTCCGTTCGAAGAGTCAACACTTCCAAAAGAGACGTAACTTCTTGAAGGGTTCAAATTTCTCGAAGATTTGAAATCCTCCAATAAGTTTAAACTTTTTGAAAGAGTAGAAATTCCACGAAAGAGTCGACATTTCTCGAAAGTTATATTTTCTCGAAAGAGTCAAAATTTGTTGAATAGCTGAGGTTCTGCAACCAGTTTAAGTTTCTAGAAAGAGTCGAGATTTCTTGAAAGAGTCGTAATTTCTCGAAGCACTCAAGACTCCAGATTTTTCCGGTCGAAGAGTCAACATTTTCAGAAAAGAGTCGTGGTTTTTCGAAAGAGTCTAGATTTAATCTTAAACTTGAATCATTAGTCTTCAATTCCTAACCTTGAGCTTTGATCTTTGATCTTTGATCTTTGATCTTTGATCTTTGATCTTTGATCTTTGATCTTTGATCTTTGATCTTTGATCTTTGATCTTTGATCTTTGATCTTTGATCTTTGATCTTTGATTTTTGATTTTTGATTTTTGATCTTTGATCTTTGATCTTTGAACTTTGATCTTGGATCTTGGATCTTGAATATTTGATGTTTGATCTTTGATTTTTGAACTTTAATCTTCAATATTCAATGTTTAATCCTTAGTCTTTAATTTTCAATCTTAAATCTTCAATCTTTAATCTTCAATCTTTAATCTTCAATCCTTAATCTTCAATATTTAATCTTCAATCTTTAATATTTAATCTTTAATCTTTAATCTTCAATCTTTAATCTTCAATCTTTATTATTCAATCTTTAATCTTCAATCTTTAATCTTCAATCTTCAATCTTCAATCTTCAATCTTCAATCTTTAATCTTCAATCTTCAATCTTTAATCTTTAATCTTTAATCTTTAATCTTTAATCTTTAATCTTTAATCTTTAATCTTTAATCTTTAATCTTCATCTTCAATCTTTAATCTTTAATCTTTAATCTTTAATCTTAATCTTAATCTTTAAACTTTGATCTTCAATATTTAATCTTAAATCTTCAATCTTTAATCTTCAGTCTTTAATTTTCAATCTTCAATCTTTTATCTTCAATCTTTAATCTTCAATGTTCAACCTTTAATCTTCAATCTTTATTATTCAATCTTTAATCTTCTAATCTTTAATCTAATCTTTAATCTTTAATCTTAATCTTCAATCTTTATTATTCAATCTTTAATCTTCAACCTTTAATCTCAATCTTCAATCTTTAATCTTCAATCTTTAATCTTCAATCTTATTTCAATCTTTAATCTTCAATCTGTATTGTTCAATACTTAATCTTTAATCTTCAATCTTTAATCGTCAATCTTTAATGTTCAATCTTTAAACTTTAATCTTTAATGTTCATCTTTAATCCTTAATCTTCAAGAAGAAAGAGTCGTAATTTCTCGAAGCAGCTGAACCGTTTCGAGAGACAAAATTTTTTCGTTTGAAGAGTCGACATTTCCGAAGGAGTCGTAATTTCTCGAAAAAGTCAAGTGAAACTTCTCGAAAGAAAAGAATGGAGATTCTCCAAAAGTCGATCCTTCTTTCTTTCTTTGTTTTTTCGAAATTTCTCAAAGGAGCCGAGATTTCTCGAAAGAGTCGAAATTTCTCGAAGCAGTTGAGATTTAAAGGTCGAGATTCTTCCGAAGAGGGGACCGGCCTTGAAAGAGTCATAGCGAAAGAATGCAATTTCTCGAAAGAGTCTTTGATCTTTGACTTGAATATTTGATGTTTGATCTTTAAACTTTGATCTTTCAATATTCAATCTTAAATCTTTCAATCTTCAATCTTCAACTCTTTTAAACTTCAATCTTAAATTTATTCAATCTTTAATCTTCAATCTTTGTCTTTAACTTTAATCTCAATCTTTATTTTTCAATCTTTAATCTTCAATCTTTAATTTCAATCTTTTATCTTCAATCTTTAATCTTCATCTTCAATCTTTAATCTTCAATCTTTAATGTTCAATCTTTAATCTTCAATCTTTAATCTTCAATCTTTAATCTTCAATCTTTAATCTTCAATCTTATCTTCAATCTTAATCTTCAATTTTCAATCGTTCAATCTTCAACTTCAATCTTAATTTTCAATCTTAAATCTTCAATCTGTAATCTTCAATCTTCAATCTTTAATCTTCAATCTTAATTCTTAAATTTCAATTTTCAATCTTTCAATCTTCAATCTTTTCAATCTTAATCTTCAATCTTCAATCTTAATCTCTATTTTCAATCTTAATCTTCAATCTTCAATCTTCAATCTTCAATCTTAATTATCAATCTTCAATCTTCAATCTTCAATTTTTCAGTCTTCAATATTCGATCTTTGATCTTTAATCTTTTATTTTTTATCTTTAATCTTAAATATTTAATCCTTAAACTCCATTCTTCAAACTTTAATCTTTAATCCTTAAATTTTAATTCTTAATATTTAACCTTTAATCTTTAATCTTCGATCTTTAATCTTCAATCTTCATCTTCAATATTCAATCTTTCATCTTCAATATTCAATATTCGATCTATTAATTTTAATCTTCAATCTTTAATCCTCAATTAATCTTTAATCTTTAATTCTCTAATCTTCTTCGATCTTTGATCCTTAATCTTCATCTTCAATATTTAAAATTTAATCTTTAATCATTAATCTTTTATTTTTTATTTTTAATCTTTAATCTTTAAGCATCAATCTTTAAAATTTAATCTTTAATCTTTAATTTTCATCTTCAATATTCAATCTTTAATCTTCGAGCTTTGATCTTTATTCTTCATCTTTGATATTTAATCTTTAATCCTTAGTATTCAATCTTTCGATCTTTAATATTTAATCTTGAATCTTCAATCTTCATCTTTAACATTCAATCTTTTATTTTTTACCTTAATTTTAATCTTAAATCGTTAATTCTTAAACTCCAATCTTTAAACTTCAATCTTTAATTTTTAAATTTTAATCCTGAATCTTTAACCTTTAATCTTCAATCTTCGATCTTTAATCGTCGATCTTCATCTTCAATATTCAATCTTTAATCTTTCATCTTTCATTTTCAATTATCAATATTCGATTTTTAATCTTCAATATTCAATCATTAATCTTCGATCTTTGATCTTTAATCTTCAATCTTCATCCTTAATATTTAACCTTTAATTCATAATATTTAATGTTTTATTTGTTATCTTTAATCTTCAATTTTCAATCCTTAATATTCAATCTTTAATCCCCATCTTTAGTCTTTTAATATTTATTCTTTAATCTTCGATCTTTATTATTCGATCTTAGGTCTTTAATCTTCAATCTTCATTTTCAATATTAAATCTTATTCTTTAATCTTTATGCTTCGATCTTTAATCTTCAATCTTCATCTTCAATCCTTAATTTTCAATCTTCAATATTCGATCTTCGATTTTTAACCTTCAATTTTCATCTTTAATATTCGATTCTTAATCTTCGATTTTTAATCTTCAATCTTCATGTTCAATATTTAATATTCAATCTTTTATCTTTAGTCTTCATTCTGTAATGTTCTATTTTTGATCTTTAACCTTTAATCTTCAATCTTCAATCTTTATTCTTTAATCTTCAATCTTCAATCTTTAATCTTTAAGCTTCAATCTTTAATTTTTAATCTTTGATCTTTAATCTTAAATATTTATTCTTCAATCGTCAATCTTCAATCTTCAATCTTCAATCTTCAATCTTCAGTCTTCAATCTTCAATCTTGAATCGTTAAATTTCAATCTTTAAACTTCAATCTTCAATCTTCATTCTTAAATTTTTAATCGTTAATCTTCATTTCTCAATCTTCAATATTCAATCTTCAATCTTCAATTTTTATTCTTTAATCTTCAATCGTTAATCTTGGATGTTGGATTTTTGATCTTTGATCTTGTTAAATTTTAAATTTCGAATTTTGAATATTTTGAAATTAGAATTTCATTGAATTTTTAATATCTTGAATATCGCATTTAGAATTTGGAATTTGAATTTTGAATTTTAAATTCTGAATTTTAAATTCTGAATTTTAAATATTTTGAATTTCTAATTATGAATTTTGAATTTTGACCATTGAATTTTGAATTCAAATTTTGAATTTTGAATATTTTAATTTCGAATTCTGAATTTTGAATGTCGAATTTTGCTATTTAAAGACCTTATTTTAGTAAAAAAAAGAGTGAAAAACTTTGTATTCAAGTCAAGCTTTCGAATTTAAAATTTAATCCGAAATTTTGAGAAAACCTAAACAATAAAAATGATTTTTAAAAAATGAATTTTAATACGCAAGTTCAAGAAAAAAGTTGATTATTTCGAATTTAAATTCAACCTTTCGAGAAATAATTCGAAACTTTTAGGTTGAAATCGAAATTCTTTTGAACCAAATCAAAATCTACGCGACGTAGAACTTTGTACCAGTTGGATTTTCAGGAAATAGTTTTTCCAATGAAAATGGAAGCCTTCGCTACCAGGCATTTTAAGTTGCATTCGCACGGTGCCAAATTATTCATAGCGCCATTAAAAGTAATCATAAAGCCGAACGTGTCGAATAGACCCAGAAACTTCATCAACCGGCCATTAATAAAGCCGAAAATCGTTTCATCAGACGACCGATGTAAATTACCATCGAAAAAGCGAATACGCCCGAGAAAGCAATTTAAAAAAGCTCGCCGCTCCACGCCACGATAATTTGATTAATTTGTGCTCTTTAACAGGGACGGCTAATGGACCATACTTAATGGCGTGGGGAGGGGGAGAGGACGCGACTGTAAATTCATTAGCAAAAATCGGCGAACGGCGGAATGTTTCAATAGGTAAAGTAAGACGATTTCGCTTTGCGACACAAAGGGCCGACCGTTTGGACCCATTGGCTTTGTGCCAGGCTGACAAATTGTGAAAAGGAGGGCGGTCGAGGTCGGTTATATTTCAGCGTATCAGGCGGACACTTTCATAATTACCATCGCTTAATGGTGGCGATTCTTCAGGTTTAAGTTTAAAAAAGGGATCAGTGCAATCTTCTTTGTGGCGTGATAATGTGAGGTTTCTTATACGACATAGGAATCCGCTTGGAAAGATTTTTTGAAATTTAGCCTCTAAGGGGGTGAAAATATGTATCAGATTTTACAATTTAGTCCAGTCGCCGTGTTGTATGGTCTCAATAAACAAAATAAGTTGTTGAAATACAAATCTTGTCCCCCGAAATCAAGAAAGTTTAAAAAACACAACAAAGGTTGCCCTTTTTGTATTTCAATTTTTGAAGATAACCAACTATTAAAAAAGTTGTTGAATTTTAAGTTAGGTTTCTAAAAAGAATGTTCTAGTGTGTTTCTTTGGCCCTCTACCTTCAAGTAGGTACTTGGAAAATTAAGATTAGAAATAGATGACGCAAGAATTCTTTTTTTTCTTTCATATAAACGAAGGCGCATCTATCAGCTCCTATTTGTATTTAGATGTGAATTTCCCGGAACGACCCGCAGATGGAAGTATAACGCAATCAATCTAGAGTATTACTCCATTTAGTTTTTCCTTATTAAAGGCGCTTAGAAGTTGGAATACGTATTTAAGGAAACAAAAAGCAAGTTTTACTATTATTATTTTAGTTTGGTTCCAAACTTCGTTCAAGAAACACAGACGAAACAATGACAAGTTTAAAAGCTTAAGAATAGTTGACATATACAAAGTTGTGTTAATCGATTCCAGCAGGCGAGCGGTTGTTAGTTTCTTCGGTATATCGCAACTTGGAACCGTCATCGTATCTTTGTTTCCAACCCTGAACAATGAACTTTATTCGAATAAGGATGCAATAAAATAAGACGGTTAACACAAACGACACATAAACGGAAAATGAACGGTCGAACTTTAGCCCTGTTGATAATTAAACGGTACGAGCACGAATACCTATGTCTGCTTTCTCTTATTAATTTTTGTTTATGGAAATTTCGACGTCGGGAGACCCCGGAGTCCTAAGTAAACTCCAGTCGACGCCTCCGGGTGTTTTAATTTCATTTCGGCGGCTGAAAATTTAATATCACAGTTAATAACCGAATTTTAAATTAATTTGGACTTTTTTTTTACATCGACGTTCGCCCCCCATTAGAAGATGTATAGAGGGCGCTGCTTTTTATTGCTTTATACAGCAGACTTCGAAATTAAGGGATATAAAAAAAACCGACAATTTTAGGGTACATTCACAAGGCTGTAACTCAAAGAATAGTAGCTATAGAAAAAAAACAAAACAAATTAAAGGTCCTTTCTAGTTTTCAAATCTTGGGTTTAAAATTTTGCAGATCCCTTTATTCTTGGGAGATCACTTGATATCTGGAAAATTCTTTGATCTCTGGGAGATCCCTTGATCTCTGGAAAATTTTTTGATTTTTGGGCGATCCCTTAAACACTGGAAGGTCCTTGATTGCTGAAAAATTCTTTTATCTCTAAGAGGGAAAGAAAGATGTCGTAATCTTTGGGAGATTCCTTAATCTGGTGGGAGATCCCTTAATCTGTGGGAGATCCCCTGATGTCTGGGAGTACCTTTGATCTCTGAAAAACCCTTTGATTTTTAAAAGATCCCTTGATCTCAGAGAGATCTTTTGATCCCTGCAAGATTCCTTGATCTCTAAGAGTTCCCTTAATCTTTGAGAGATCTCTTGATCTCTGAAAAATTCCTTGATCTCTGAGAGATTTTTTTATCTCTAAGAGATCCTTTGATCTCTAAGAAACCTCTTGATCTCTAAGAGATCCCTCGATCTCTGAAAGATTTCTGGATTTCTGAGAGATTTCTTCATCTCTAAGAAACCCCGTCATCTCTAAGAGATCTCTTGATTTCTGGGAGATCTCTTGATTTTTGACAGATCTCTTGATCTCTGGAAGATCCTCTGATATATGGAATATCCTTTGATTCTTGGGAGATCACTTGATATTTGGAAGATTCTTTGATCTCTGGGAAATCCCTTGATCTCTGGAAAATTTCTTGATTTTTGGGCAATCCCTTGTTCTTTGGAAGATCCTTGATTGCTGATACATTCTTTTATCTCTGAGAGGAAAAGAGAGATGTCGTGATCTTTGGGAGATTCCTTAATCTCTGAGAGATACCTTGATATGTGGGAGATCTCTTGATCACTGGGGGATCCCTTAATCTAGTGGGAGATCCCTTGATCTGTGAAAGATTTCCTAATCTCTGGAAGATTCCCTGATCTCTGAGAGTACCTTTGATTTCTGGAAAACCTTTTGATCTTTGAGAAATTTCTTGATCTCAGAGAGATCTCTTGATCCCTGAAAGATCCCTTGATCTCTGACAGATCCCTTAATCTCTGAAAGATATCTTATCTTTGAAAGATTCCTTGATCTCTGAGAGATTTCTTCATCTCTGAGAGACCCCTTGATCTCTAAAAAATCCCTTGATCCCTGAGAGGTTCCTTGATTTTTGAGAGATCCCTTGATTTCTGAGAGATTTCTTGATCTCTAGAAGATCCTCTGATATATGGACGATTTCTTGATCCTTGGGAGATTTCTTGATATCTGGAAGATCCTTTGATCTCTGGGAAATCCCTTAATCTCTGTAAAATTTCTTGATTTTTAGGCGATCCCTTGATCTCTGGAAGACCCTTAATGGCTAAAAGATTCTTTTATTTTTAAGAAGGAAAGAGGGATGTCAGGATCTTTGGAAGATTTCTTAATCTCTGGGATATACCTTAATATATGAGAAATCTCTTGATCACTGGGGGACCCCTTGATCTGGTGGGAGATCCTTTGATCTGTGGGAGATCCCCTGATCTCTGAAAGTACCTTTGATCTCTGAAAAGTACCTTTGATCTTTAAGAGATCGCTTGATCTCAGAGAGATCTCTTGATCTCAGAGAGATCTCTTGATCCGGATCCCCTGATCTCTGAGAGATTTCTTGGTCTCTGAGAGATCTCTTGATTTCTGAAAGATTCTTTGATCTCTGAGAGATTTCTTTATCTCTAAGAGACCCCTTGATCTTTAGATCCCTTGATCTCTGAGAGATCCCTTGATTTCTGAGAGATTCCTTGATTTCTGAGAGATCTCTTGATCTCTGGAAGATCCTCTGATATGCGGAAGATCTTTTGATCCTTGGAAAATCCCTTAATATCTGGAAGATCCTTAAATCTTTGGAAAATCCCCTGATCTCTGAAAAATTTCTTCATTTTTAGGCGATCTCTTGATCTCTGGAAGATCCTTGATTGCTAAGAGATTCTTTTATCTCTGAGAGGAAAATAGAGATGTCGGAGTCTTTGGGATATTCTTTAATCTCTGGGAAATACCTTGATATGTGGAAGATCTCTTGGTCACTGGGGGATCCTTTGATCTGGTGGGAGATCCCTTGACCTGTGGGAGATTTCCTGATTTCTGGGAGATCCCCCGATTTTTGGGAGTACCTTTGATTTCTGGAAAACCCTTTAATCTTTGAGAGATCCCTTGATCTCAGAGAGACCTCTTGATCCCTGAGGCATCCGTTGATCGCTAAGAGATCCCTTGATCTCTGGAAGATTCCTTGATCTCTGAGAGATTCCTGATTCTATTTGTATTTAAGAGATCCCTTTAGATCTTCTAAGAGATCCTTTGATCTTTAAGAGATCCCTTGATCTCTAAGAGATACCCTGATCTTTGAGAGATTCCTTGATTTTTGAGAGATCCCCTGATTTCTGAGAGCTCTCTTGATCTCTGGAAGATCTTTTGATATATGGAAGATTCCTTGATCCTTGGGAGATCCTTGATCTCTGGAAGATTCCTTGATCTCTGAGAGATTCCTTGATCTCTGAGAGATTTTTTCATCTCTGAGAGACCTCTTGATCTCTAAGAGATCCCTTGATTTTTAAGAGATCCCTTGATCTCTAAGAAATCCCTTGATCTCTAAGAGATCCCTTGATCTCTAAGAGATCCCCTGATCTTTGAGAGATTCCTTGATTTTTGAGAGATCCCCTGATTTCTGAGAGCTCTCTTGATCTCTGGAAGATCTTTTGATATATGGAAGATTCCTTGATCCTTGGGAGATCCCTTGATATCTGGAAGATCCTTTGATCTCTGGGAAATTCCTTGATCCCTGGAAAATTTCTTGATTTTTAGGCGATTCCTTGATCTCTGGAAGATCCTTGATTGCTGAGCGATTCTTCTATCTCTGAGAGGGAAGAAAGATGTTGGGATCTTTGAAAGATTTCTTAATCTCTGGGAGATACCTTGATATGTGGGAGATCTTTTGATCCCTGGGGAATCCCTTAAGCTGGTAGGAGATTTCTTGATCTGTGGGAGACCCCGTGATATTTGAGAGATCCTCTGATATCTGGTAAACCCTTTGATCTCTGAGAAATCCCTTGATCTCTAAGAGATCTCTGTGAGATCTCCTGATATGTGGGAGATCTTTTGATCCTTAAGAGATCCCTTAATCTCTGGGTGATTCCTTGATTTATGGGAGATCCCTTAATATCTGGAAGATCCTTTGATTTCCGAGAAATTCTTTAATCTCTGAGAGAGAGAGAGAGAGAGAGAGAGAGAGAGAGAGAGAGAGAGAGAGAGAGAAAGAGAAAGAAAGAGAGAGAGAGAGAGATTTCGTGGCCTCTGGGAGATCCCTTAATCTCTGGGAGACATTTTGGTATGTGGGAGATCCCTTGATCTGTGGGAGATCCCTTGAACTGGTGAAAGATCCCTTGATCTGTAGGAGATCCCTTGATCTGTAGGAGATCCCTTGATCTTTGGGAGATCCCTTAATTTTTGGACCATCCCTTGATCTCTGGGAGATACTTTGATATGTGGAAGATCCCTTGATCTGTGGGAAATCCCTTGATCTAACGGGAGATCCCTTGATCTGTGAGATACCTTGATCTCTGGGAGATCTCTTGATTTTTACGAGATCCCTTGATTTTTAGGCCATCCCTGATCTCTGGAAGATCCTTTGATTTCTGAGAGATCCTTTTAACTCTGAAAAATTTATTTATCTTTGAGAGATCTCTTGTATTCTTAGACACTTGGCACCTCTTAAAAATCACTTTATTTCTCAGAGATCTCTAAAAATCTTGGATATGACTTGCCTTTCAATAATTAAAATTTGCTTCATATCTATTGGTTACCTTAGTTTCTAAGAGATGTCCTAATCTTTATAAGACTCTGTAAACTCTATAAATTCTTCGATATGTAAGAATTTTAACTAAAAAACTAAAAAATAAATCTCTCTGCAACAAGAAATTGCAATATTAAAAAATTTGGTTGAATATTGGCATATAGATGGAAAGCAACACACAAGAAACAGACACAGTTTTAAGTAATTATAAGGAAACTATCCTGCAAAAATGTTTTCCAAATTTTCGCTTTCCTTTAAAAATATCCACAAGCTTCAATTGTTCTTTTCCAATGTTTTCATTATAAAGTCGTCGAGATGAGGTAATTTTCTTTAATTTGGATAGTTTGCGAGACCTCTAGGATGATTTTTGGCAGGGGCGGCCTTGCATTGCGAGGCTCCGGGCGGGTGGATCTTTTTTAGTTTTAACATAGGCGTAGCTAGAATAGGGCAGGGTAGGGTGCTTGCCCCCCCTTGGCTCATACAGTCAAACGAAAATTTATATTCAACTAAAGAAGACTTTATCTAAAAAAAATCCATTCGACAGAATTCGTACTTCTTTAAGGTATTGACATTTGCTCGAAATTTCGAGCTATTTCTTAGAATTCGTCTTTTTTCATAAATTTCTTTCAAAATTTTGAATTTTCACCTCAAAATTATTTTTCGAAATTCTACCATTTCTTAAAATTCGTTTTTTCTGGAAACTTCGGCTTTTCTTTAAATTTTGATTTTCTGAAAATTTTTACTTGTTTATCAAGATTTACCGTTTTCCTTAAAATTTGATCGATTTTCTGATAAAAATATTCATCTGCAAATTTTTATAGTGACTTTTTTAGAAATTTTGTAAAAAAACAAAAATTCCGAGCAAATTTTCTCTGGAATGGTTTTTAACTGAAATACAACTTGTTTCTCAAAATGTCGACGTTTATTTCAATAGTGGACATTTTCTGACTTGGAGAGGGGGCAGATGAGGGCGCATGTCTGCCTCTGATTCAAGCGGTCATAAGAAAATTCTAGAAATTACATTTTTCTAGTTATGTGTTTATAAAAAAAGTTAATTATTTTTATATAAAGCAAAATAAACACGAGCGTTCAAGAGTTCTATTAGTGGAACTCCCGAAACACACCAGGAGCCTGAAAATAACGAGAACACAACCGTTAACCTCAAGGATGAACGTGAGATATTCACGAGCTCCCGTCTTTGGTGGTGTACGGCTCCATATTGACGCTGGAGAATCGTCCATATGTACGACCATGATTTCCCAAGTTATTAATTACCAAAGTTAGAACTGACTCATGTTTTGGACGACGATAACTCTGCGAAAAATCATTCTCTTTGATTTGACTCTTTCGAGCACTCTGCGATGATTTGTCTGCCAGTACCTCTCTGAAAATTATAGCTTGACCATCGAAACACTTTAAAGCAGCCTTTGTTGTGTTTTTACTCTTTCTTGGTTTCAGGGGACAAGATTTGTATTTCAATTTTTGAAGATAATAAAGAACCAATTTGGATAGTTTGCGAGCTCTGAACGATGATTTCTCGCTATGTTATAATCATGTCTTTATTAAAAAAACTTAATTATTTTTATATAAAACAAAATAAATACGAGCGTTCAAGAGTTCTCTTGTGTTCTCTAGTGGAACTCCCTAAACGTACCAGGAGCCTGAAAGTAACGAGAACACAACTCTAAACCTCACGGATGAACGAGATAATCAGGAGATCCTGTCTTTGATGGTGTACGGCTCCATATTGACGCTGGAGAATTGTCCACATGTACGACCATGATTTCCCAAGTTATTAAGTACCAAAGTTAGAATTGACGTTTTTTTTGGACGATAATAACTCGGCGAAAAATCATTCTCTTTGATTTGGCACTTTCGAGCACTGTACGATGATTTGTCTGTCAAACTTTTAAGTATTTTGAAAAACAATAAATAAGAATAAGTAGAACTCTAGAAACGCACTAAGAGCCTAAAAATAACGATAACTTAACCGTCAATCCTACGGATGAATGTAAGATAATCACGTGTCTCTGTTTGTGATGGTGTGCGACTGCATATTGAACCGGAGCATCGTCCACCTGTACTATCATTATTTCGCGAGTTATCGATTATCAAAAATGATTTTTTTGTGTCTTGAGCGACGATGAAAAATGTAAAATGTTTTTAAAATAAAAAAAAATTATCAAGACTTAAGAAACGCACTGCGAGCCTAAAAATAACGAGAACCCAACCGCCAATCTCACGGATGAATGCAAGATAATTACGTGCTTCTGCCTTTGATGATATGCGGCTCCATATTGAACCGCAGCATCGCTCACTTGTACTATCATTTTCCGAGTTATTGATTATCAAACTAAAAAATAATCTTGTGTCTTGAGCGACGATAGAAAATATGAAGTATTGTGAAAAACAATAAATAAATAAGAATTAGTAGAACTCTAGAAACGCACTAAGAGCCTAAAAATAATGATAATTCAACCGTCAATCCTACGGATGAATGTAAGATAATCACGTGTCTCTGTTTATGACGGTGTGCGACTGCATATTGAACCAAAGCATCGTATACCCGTACTATCAGTATTTCCCGAGTTATTGATCATAAAAAATGATTTTTTTTGTGTCTTGAGTGACGATGAAAAATGTAAAATATTTTGAAAATAAAAAAAATTATCAAGACTTAAGAAACGCACTCCGAGCTTAAAAATAACGACAACCCAACCGTCATTCTCACGGATGAATGCAAGATAATCACGTGCTTCTGTCTTTGATGATATGCAGCTCCATATTGAACCACAGCATCGTCCACTTGTACTATCATTTCCCGAGTTATTAATTATCAAATTAAAAAATAATTTTCTGTGTCTTGAGCGACCATGCAATATTAAGTATTTTGAAAAACAATAAATAAATAAGAATTAGTAGGACTCTAGAAACGCACTAACAGCCTAAAAATAACGATAACTCAACCGTCAATCCCACGGATGAATGTAAGATAATCACGTGCCTCTGTTTGTTATGGTGTGCGTCTACACACTGGACTGGAGCATCGTTCACCAGTACTATCATTATTTCCCGAGTTATCGATTATCGAAAATGATTTCTTTTCTTGTCTTGAGCGACGATGAAAAATATAAAATTTTTTGAAAATAAAAAAGAATTATTAAGACTTAAGAAACGCACTGCGAGCCTAAAAATAACGAGAACCCAATCGCCAATCTCACGGACAGATGCAAGATAATCACGTGCTTTTGCCTTTGATGATATACGGCTCCATATTGCACCGCAGCATCGTCCATTTATACTATCATTTCCCGAGCTATTGATTATCAAACTCAAAAATGATTTTCTGTGTCTTGAGCGACGATGAAAAATATTAAGTATTTTGAAAACCAATAAATAAATAAGAATTAGTAGAACTCTAGAAACGCACTAAGAGCCTAAAAATAACGACAACTCAACCGTCAATCCTACGGATGAAGGTAAGATACTCACGTGTATCTGTTTGTGATGGTGTGCGACTGCATATTGAACCGGAGCATCGTCCACCCGTATTATCATTATTTCGCGAGTTATCGATTATCAAAAATGGTTTTTTTTTGTGTCTTGAGCGACGATGAAAAATGTAAAATGTTTTGAAAATAAAAAAGAATTATCATGACTTAAGTAACGCACTGCGAGCCTAAAAATAACGAGAACCCAACCGTCAATCTCACGGATGAATGCAAGATAATCACGTGCTCCTGCCTTTGATGATATGCGGCTCCATATTGCACCACAGCATCGTCCATTTGTAGTATCATTTCCCGAGTTATTAATTATCAAACTCAAAAATGATTTTCTGTGTCTTGAGCGACGATGAAAAATATTAAGTATTTTGAAAACCAATAAATAAATAAGAATTAGTAGAACTCTAGAAACGCACTAAGAGCCTAAAAATAACGAAAACTCAACCGTCAATCCTACGGATGAAGGTAAGATACTCACGTGTACCTGTTTGTGATGGTGTGCGAGTGCATATTGAACCGGAGCATCGTCCACCCGTATTATCATTATTTCGCGAGTTATCGATTATCAAAAATAATTTTTTGTGTCTTGAGAGCGATGATGAAAAATGCAAAATATTTTAAAAAAAGAAAAAATTAGCAGGACTTGCAAAACGCACTAAGAGCCTAAAAATAACGATAACTTAACCATCAATCTCACACAGAGTATCACGTGCCTCTGCCTTCAATGGTGTGCGGTTCCATATTGAATCAGAGCATCGTCCATCATTTAGTAATTCACGAAATGATCGTAGATAATAATTTCCCAAGTTATTGATTATCAAAATCAAAAATGATTATTTTGTTTCTTGAATATGTTGAAAAAAATAAATAAATAAAAATGAGTAGGACTCAAAAAATGGACTAAGAGCCTAAAAGTAACGAGAACCCTTCAATCTCACGATGAATGTAGGATAATCACGTGCCTCTGCTGTTAATGGTGTGCGGCTCTATATTAAAACGAAATGATTACAGTACGTACTATAATTATTTCCCGAGTTATTAATTGTTAAAATCAGCTTGAGTCTTGAGCGACGATAAAAAATATTAAATATTTGAAATAAAAAATAAATAAAAATTGGAAGGCCTCGAGAAACGCACCAAGAGCCTAAAAATAACAAGAACCCGACCGTCAATCTCACGGATAAAGGTAAGATAATAGGGCCTTTGATGGTGTGCGGCTCCATATTAAACCGGAGCATCATGCATTATTTACTAATTCGGGAAATGGTCATAGTAGGTACTACAATTATTTTTCGAGTTATTGATTGTCAAAATCAAAAATGATTTTTTTGTGTCTAGAGCGACGATGAAAAATAATAAATATTTGGAAAAAAAATAAATAAAAATTACAAAACCTCGAGAAACGCACTAAGAGCCTAAAAATAACAAGAACCCGACAGTCAATCTCTCGGATAAATGTAAGACAATCACGTGCCTTTGATGGTGTGCGGCTCCATATTGAACCGGAGCATAGTCCATCATTTAATAATTCGGGAAATGATCATAGATAATTATTTCCCAAGTTATTTATTATCAAAATCAAAAATGATTTTTTTGTTTCTTGAGCAACGATGAAAAATATTAAATATTTTGAAAAAATAAATAAATAAAAATTAAAAAGCCTAAAGAAACGCACTAACAGCTTAAAAATAACAAGAACTTGACCATCAATTTCAAGGATAAATGTAAGATAATCACGTGACTTTAATGGTATGCGGCTCCATATTGAACCGGAGCTCGTACATGATTCAATAATTCGGGAAATGATCATAGTGCGTACCATAGTTATTTCTGGAGTTATTGATTGTCCAAATCAAAAATGATTTTTTCGACAATGAAAAATAATAAATATTGTAACGCAATGTAAATAGATGGAATAGAATTTAGAATAGAATTGTAGAATTTAGTATATAAGAAAAGTTTTTAGAATGATCTGATAAGGGGAAAGCGACCGCGATAACGAAGCAAATGGCAGATAAGCGTTCCCGAAATTTCGGCAAACGATAAGCCTTATCTGCCGGATTATTCTAGAACCTGGATGCCAAAACTATATAAGGCGGTCAGCTTTCCCCCGAGTCAGTCAGTTAGAGTCAGTGTAATTAGTGAGTTAGTAGAAGTTAATAATAAGTGAGTTAATTGTTCAATTGTGGTGATCCAAGTTAAGTTTGGTAATAAAGTGGTGTAAATCACACGTGGTAATCAATTCGAACCGATGAGCCCTACCAATATTTTAAAAAGAAAATAAATAAATAATAGTAGGATCCGAAAATCCAAAAAATAAATAAATAAAAATCAGTAGGACTCGAGAAAAGCACTAAGAGCCTAAAAATAACGGGAACTCGACTGTCAATTTCACGGATGAATACAATATAATCACGTGTTTCTGCCTTTAATGATATGTGGCTCCATATTAAACTGGAGTGTCGTCCAATTGTACTTTCATTTCTCGAGTTGTTTATCATTAAAATCAAAAATAATTTTTTTGTGTCTTGAGCGATGATGTAGAATATTACATATTTCGAAAAAAATAAATAAGAATTAGTAGAATTCGAGAAACGCACTAAGAGCCTAAAAATAACGAGAAGTCGACTGTCAATCCCACGGATAAATGCGAGATAATCACGTACCTCTGTCTTTGATGGTGTGCGGCTCCATATTAAACCGGAGCATCGTTCATCCCTCATTATTTCCCGAGTTATTGATTATCATAATCAAAAATGGTTTTTTTCCTTTGAGCGACAATAATTTAGCGAAAAATTATTCTATTTTAAATTGCTTGGTTTTCGCGATCTGTACGATTTGTAGCTGAGTTATCGTCGTCAAAAACAATCATTTTTGATTTTCACAATCACTTGGGAAATGAGAATTGGAAAGAATACGAGTAGAGTTTTGAAAACAAAAGGATTCCCTATAAATCCAAATTATTGGCTTTGGATAGTCTACGCGTGAATTTTTTTAAAAGTAAGCCAACATTTTGTGAAAATTTCGCAGCGACTGAGACGTCTAATTAATATTAATTATGAATTTGAATCAGTTTAATTTTAGACCTCCCCATACTTCGTAGGGGCGAAACTTTTCGTTTTCTTCGCGGGTTTACAAGCTCCGGGAGTCGTGTGTAATTATTAATTTATCATTTCGCCCGCCCCGAAGTTCGCAACAACTTGAAAATTCCCGACCGTTTGTTTCTTAATAAGGCAACAAAGTTTTTGGCGAAAGAAAACTGAAAACTTTGAAATAATTAGAAAAGTACTTATTTACCTGTTAATATTGAAACGGCGGCCGTCGGTTAAAGTGCCATTAAAACTTCCAGAGGCGCTCCGGCGGCGGTCGGCGTAGTTTTTAATCACCTGAAAGGAAAATAAGCTGGTTCATAAACGGGAGAAATAGACGAGACGTTTTGGAAAAGGCGTTGAAATTTTAAAAAACTTGTAAGATAAGAACTGCAGATTGAATAAAAAATTATTGTAAATCATGAAAAACGTGGAATGTCAAATTTTTCAATTTTTGTATAAACAAATAGTTTAAATTTTAAAAAGCGTTGAATGTTAAATTTTTCAACTTTTAAAATGCTCATTGTAAATAAATTTTGGTTCTAATATTTCATCTATTAAACTGGCAATTGAAGGTAGGTTTCCAGATAATTCAATTATTAAATTATGGAAATAATTACAACATTTCTGGGCTATTAAACTGAAAATCAAAATTATGATCGATGATTGAACATGAAGCGTGAAGCTGTTGGTTAGAATATGCCGAATGCGCCGGGTGCAGTATTGATTTTAATTATATCAGTTTATTTATAATTTGTCTGAAAATTGCACTAAAATCTGTCATAGAAAAGAAGCAATAATTTTTACGTAAAATTTGGCGTTGAAAACGTTTAAAAGTAAATAAAAACTTGTAGTTTTAAGAAAATGAATAAAAGCGCTTTGATTTTTGGAAAATTGTTGTTCGTAAACCACCAAGATGATTTAAAAAAAATGGAAACGTTACTTAAATGCAAGGCAATTCAATAAGGGTTTGGTTTAGATTCATGTAATATTAAAGTCATAATAAAGGTATGTTGACCCTTTCTTGTTCGATTTCCGATAATACCGGCAGCGTGTAAACAATATATATTTAGAATAGACTGAAATACATTCTGCAATGTTAATTTTAAAACAGCCAACTATAGATACTGAAAACATCTAACCGTAAATTTTTTTTCTAAATTATCTTTTTTTTAACCAGCTCAAAACTAGGTTAGAGTTTTAACAGAAACTGCAATAATTCGGAGGAAAACATCATTGGAAAATTCAACTCTTTTATAAAATTTAAACAAATAATTTAGGGCTTCCGCGATTTTTCCAGTAATATGTGATGAGAGTGAAAGCGAAAAATAACTCCAAGTGCCCCAATAAGAATTGCCTACAAGCGCCAGCTAGCGGAGAGAAGGGGAACAACATGTTTTATATGTTACAAGCTGCGATTCGTAGCCCCAGTGGTAACCTGTTTTACTAATCTCTTTCTGTATGTGTTTTGCAAAGTTGTGTTAATTTCATTCACTTTTTATTGACAAAAGATGACTGAAAACCAGGATTTGTGGAAGAAGGAACTGACGAATAAAAGGCCAATAAATAATTAATGAAACTGCTTCACTAACTTGCCTAAGTTCAAATGAAAAAGGCGATACGGTTGCTTGAAGTGCAGAAACTATGCTAGAAGAGCAGAAAACTATGCTTGAAGTGCAGGAAACTAACAAAATTTCTTGAACATTCTGATCTAAGCCATGGGGGCAGTAAACGACCAGTAAAAGGGGCGCCAGGCAGTTTTCTTGTGCCGCTACTTACCTTTCTTTTACTTTAAAGCTACCAAAGATCAGTTGAACTCGAGTTTGTAAGAAGTTACGTCAGACCTCAACTCGAAAACAACGAATCATTTTTCATTTTAGCTTCAAAAAAATGTTGTCTGTAATTGAAGACGAGTCACTAAGGATATAAGTAAAAAAAAATCGTATCACAACATACTTTATCAACTAGTTTAAGAACTTTTTTTTTGGTAGAACGGACTGGTCTTTGGTTATCTTCAAAAATTAAAATACAAATCTTGTCCCCTGAAACCAAAAAAGATTAAAAAACACCACAAAGGTTGCTCTAACGCGTTTCGATAACCAAGAGAGATATAGAGAAATACAGATAACAGTTAGTAAACAAATATTAATCATTTTGTACAAAAAGGGGCTCTAGAAACGCACCAGGGGCCTAAAAATAACCAAAACTCAACAGTCAATTTTACGGATGAATGCTACTAGCGCAGGACTCAAGAAACGCACTAAGAGCCTAAAAATAACGAAAACTCGACCGTCAATCTCACGGATGAATGAAGGGTAATCACGTGCCTCTGCTTTTAATGGGGTGCGGCTTCATATTGAACCAGAGCATCGTCCATTATTCAATAATTCGGGAAATAATCATAGTACGTATCATTTTCCGAGTTATTTATTACCAAACTGAAAAATGATTATTTGGTTTTGAGCGACAATAATTCGACGAAGCTTAATGAATGTCCCAAATGCCAAAGCTGAACGTTGTCATACTTCTCTCTGAAGATGATAGCTTGGCTATCGAAACGCGTTAGAGCAACCTTTGTTGTGTTTTTTAATCTTTCTTGCTTTCAAGAGATAATATTTGTTAATCAATACTAGTTTAAGAAGTCACATCTAAACGTTAATACACTCAACCTTCAAAAAAATCTAGGGCGATAAAATAATGGAAAATAATACGATACGATAGGATTAAACTTCAAAATAATAATACCATTTCAAAAAAAAGTCCAAAGTTTCTTGGCGAAAGTTAAATTTTAAGAAAAAAGCCTAATTTTCAAAATAAAGTCGTCGACATTTAGAAATAATATGGGTTTCATGAAGCAGGTCGAAATTTCCAAAAAATATGATTTAAAAAATCACATGGGGCTCTAAAAACGCATCAGGAGCCTCAAAATAGCGAGAACACAACCGTCACTTTTACGGATGAATGCTACTCGCGTAGGACTCGAGAAACGCCCTAAGAGGCTAAAAATAACGAAAACTCGACCGTCAATCTCACCGATGAATGAAAGGTAATCACGTGCCTCTGCTTTTAATGGTGTGCGGCTTCATATTGAACCAGAGCATCGTCCATTATTCAATAATTCGGGAAATAATCATAGTACGTATCATTTTCCGAGTTATTTATTACCAAACTGAAAAATGATTATTTTGTTTTGAGCGACCATAATTCGACGAAGCTTAATGAATTCCCTAAATGCCAAACCTAGACGTTGTCCTACTTCTCTCTGAAGATGATAGCTTGGCTATCGAAATGCGTTAGAGCAAGCTTTGTTGTGTTTTTTAATCTTTCTTGCTTTCAGGAGACAAGATTTGTAAATCAATACTAGTTTAAGAAGTCACAACCTAAACGTTAATAAACTCAAATTTCAAAAAAAACTAGGGCGATAAAAATGGATAATAATGCGATACGGTACGATAAAACTTCAAAATAATAATAACATTTCAAAAAAAAAGTCCAAAATTCCTTAGCGAAAGTTAGATTTTAAGAAGAAAGCTTAATTTTTAAAACAAAGTCGTCGACATTTAGAAAAAATATGGGTTTTATGAAGCAGGTCAACATTTCCAAAAAATATGATTTAAAAAGGTAACATGGGACTCCGCAAACGCACCAGGAGCCTCAAAATAACGAGAACGCAACCGTCAATTTTACGGATGAATGCTATTTGCGTAGGACTCGAGAAACGCACTAAGAGCCTAAAAATAACGAAAACTCGACCGTCAATCTCACAGATGAATGAAAGATAATCACGTGCCTCTGCTTTTAATAGTGTGCGGCTTCATATTGGACCAAAGCATCGTCCATTATTCAATAATTGGGGAAATAATCATAGTACGTATCATTTTCCGAGTTATTTATTACCAAACTGAAAAATGATTATTTGGTTTTGAGCAACGATAATTCGACGAAGCTTAAAGAATGCCCTAAGTGCCAAAGCTAAACGTTGTCATACTTCTCTCTGAATATGATAGCTTGGCTATCGAAATGCATTAGAGCAACGTTTGTTGTGTTTTTTAATCTTTCTTGCTTTCAGAGGACAAGATTTGTAAATCAATACTAGTTTAGGAACTCACAACCTAAACGTTAATAAACTCAAATTTCAAAAAAAACTAGGACAATAAAAAATGGGAAATAATGCGATACGAAACAATAAAAGTTCAAAATAACAATAAAATTTCAAAAAAAATCTCAAGTTTCTTGGCGAAAGTTAAATTTTGAGAAAAAAAGTGGGATTTTAAAAAAAAAGTCGTCAAAATTAAAAAAAATATATGGACTTTAAGGAGCAGGTCTAAATTTCCAAAAAATAGGATTTAAAAATGTCGAACAATTTCAAAAATGTTGCTAAATTAAAGAAGACTAGTTTTCAAAAAAAAAATAACAGTCGAAATTTTGAAGAAAAGTTGGAGTTTAGAAACGATCTTAATTTCCTAGAGGGAAACAAATTTCGAACAAAAAGGTCCAATTTTGGAAAATTGGCCGACATTAAAAATATATAAGAATATCGCAAAACGCGTCGAAATTTTTATAAAGACGTTTTTGAAAAAAGTGGAAATATTCAGAAAAAGGTGGTTTTGAGAAAAGGAATAATTTCGAAAAAGAGATTTAACAAAATAATCAAAATTTCGATAAAAGCGTAATCCCTCAAAAAAGCTAATTTTCAAAAGATCACATTTTGAGAAAGTTACATTTTGGAAAGAAATCCAACATTTAAAAAAAGGCCAATTTTGAAATCGAAAAAAAAATCTATTTTTCAAGACAAGGTCAAATTTTAAGAAATTATAATTTTGGAAAGAAATCTACAATTTAAAAAAAGACGAATTTGTGAAATCGAAAAAAAATTTAATTTTTAAGCAAAGCTCAATTTTTCAGACAGTCAAATTTTGGAAAGAAATCCGCAATTTAAAAAAAAGACGAACTTTGAAATCGAAATTTCGAAAAGAAGAGTACTAATGGTTGAGTGGTTGAATGGATCGAAATTATGTGACAAATTTAGAGAATTAAGTGTCCAAGTTTCCAAAAAAAAAACGAATAAAAATCCGATATTTTTAGAAAAAGTACAATTTTTGAGAAATATCTTTTGTGAAATTCAGGAAAGACATATTTTGAAAAAAAAACTGAAGCTAAGAAAGGGGAAGCTAAGAAAGGGTAAGCTAAGAAAAGGTAAGCTAAGAAAGAGGTCGAAAGTTTGAGGCTTCTTATACCAAAAAATCGTAATTTCTTGAAGAAAGTCAATTGAAAAAAACTAGGATTTTAAAACGAAAGTCGAAATTTCGAAAAAAGAGAAGGATTTTGAGAAAATAGACTCGCGAAGTTTTCAGAAAAAGGACTCCAAGTTTTGAGAAAAATTCACAGTTTGATCTAAATTTCCAAAATAAATTGAATCAAAATAGTGAAAATGTTGAAAAAGAGAAGCAGATTTTTAAAGAAATATTGCAAAATTTAGGAAGAAAGACATATTTTGAAAATAATCGAAATATCAAGAAAAGTTTGTGAGTTGCAATTTAAAAAAAATCTTGATTTTCGGTAGAGAATTTTGATCTAAGTTTCCAGGAAAATTAAACAAAAAAAAGTGGAAATTTCAGGATTTTAAAACGAAAGTCAAAATATCGAAAAAAAAAGAAGGATTTTGAATAAAATGACTGAAAGTTTTCAGAAAAAGAACGTGAAGTTTTGAGAAAAATTCACAGTTTGATCTAAATTTCCAGAAAAAAATCAATGAAAATAGTGAAAATGTTGAAAAACGGAAGCAGATTTTTAAAAAAAATATTGCGAAATTTGAAAAAAAAAACATATTTTGAAAATAATCTAAATTTTAAGGATAGCTTGTGAACAAATATTAATTTGTAAAAAAAATAAAAAGGTTCTAGAAACGCACCAGGGGCCTAAAAATAACGAGAACGCAACAGTCAATTTCACGGATGGATGTAGATAATCACGTGCTTCTGCCTTTGATGTGTTGTCCATGTTGATTCGGAGCATCGTTCATCCGTACTATCATTATTTCCCAAGTTATTAATTATCAAAATCAAAAATGATTTCATTTTGTGTTTTGAGCGTCAATGAAGAATATTAAATATTTTGAAAAAAATAAATAAAAATTAGTAGAATTCGAGAAACACACTAGGAGCCTAAAAATAACGAGAACTTAACCGTCAATTTCACGGATGGATGTAGATAATCACGTGCCTCTGCCTTTGATAGTATTGTCCATGTTGAATCGGAGCATCGTCGTCAGCTTTTGATGGTGTGCGGCTCCATATTGTTCCGGGGCATCATCCATCATTCAATAATTTGGAAAATAATCATAGTACGTATTATTTTCCGAGTTATTTATTACGAAACTGAAAAATGATTATTTGGTTTTGAGCGACGATAATTCGACGAAGCTTAATGAATGCCCCAAATGCCAAAGCTAAACGTTGTCATACTTCTCTCTGAAGATGACAGCTTGGGTATCGAAATGCGTTTGAGCAACCTTTGTTGTGTTTTTTAATCTTTCTTGCTTTCAGGAGACAAGATTTGTAAATCAACACTAGTTTAAGAACTCACAACCTAAACGTTAATAACCTCAAATTTCAAAAAAAAACTAGGGCGATAAAAAAATGCAAAATAATGCGATAGGATACGATAAAACTCCAAAATAATAATAAAATTTCAAACAAAGTTCAAAGTTTCTTGGCGAAAGTTAAATTTTAAGAAAAAAGCCTAATTTTCAAAATAAAGTCGTCGACATTTAGAAAAAATATGGGTTTTATAAAGCAGGTCGAAATTTCCAAAAAATATGATTTAAAAAGGTCGCATGGGGCTCTAGAAACGCACCAGCAGCCTCAAAATAACGAGAACGCAACCGTCAATTTTACGGATGAATGCTATTTGCGTAGGACTCGAGAAACGCACTAAGAGCCTAAAAATAATGAAAACTCGACCGTCAATCTCACGGATGAATGAAAGATAATCACGTGCCTCTGCTTTTAATAGTGTGCGGCTTCATATTGGACCAAAGCATCGTCCATTATTCAATAATTGGGGAAATAATCATAGTACGTATCATTTTCCGAGTTATTTATTATTAAACTGAAAAATGATTATTTGGTTTTGAGCGACGATAATTCGACGAAGCTTAATGAATTCCCTAAATGCCAAAGCTAGACGTTGTCCTACTTCTCTCTGAAGATAATAGCTTGGGTATCGAATTGCGTTAGAGCAAGCTTTGTTGTGTTTTTTAATCTTTCTTGCTTTCAGAAGACAAGATTTGTAAATCAATACTAGTTTAGGAACTTACAACCTAAACGTTAATAAACTCAAATTTCAAAAAAAACTAGGACGATAAAAAATGGAAAATAATGCGATAGGATACGATAAAACTTTAAAATAATAATAACGTTTCAAAAAAAGTCTCAAGTTTATTGGCGAAAGTTAAATTTTTAAAATAAAGTCATCGACATTTAGAAAAAATAAGGGTTTTATGAAGCAGGTCATAATTTTCAAAAAATATGATTTAAAAAGGTCGCATGGGGCTCTAGAAACGCACCAGCAGCATCAAAATAACGAGAATGCAACCATCAATTTTACGAATGAATGCTACTTGCGCAGGACTTGAGAAACGCACTAAGAGCCTAAAAATAACGAAAACTCGAAAGGTAATAGCGTGCCTCTGCTTTTAAAGGTGTGCGGCTTCAGATTGAACCAGAGCATCGTCCATTGTTCAGTAATTCGAAAAATAATCATAGTACCTATCATTTTCCAAGTTATTTATTACCAAACTGAAAAATGATTATTTTGTTTTGAGCGACGATAATTCGACGAAGCTTAATTAATGCCCTAAATGCCAAAGCTGAACGTTGTCATACTTCTCTCTGAAGATGATAGCTTGGCTATCGAAACGCGTTAGAGCAACCTTTGTTGTGTTTTTTAATCTTTCTTGCTTTCAGGAGACAATATTTGTAAATCAATACTAGTTTAAGAACTCACAACCTAAACGTTAATAAACTCAAATTTCAAAAAAAACTAGGGCGATAAAAAATGGGTAATAATGCGATACGATACGATAAAACTTCAAAATAATAATAACATTTCAAGAAAAAGTCCAAAATTCCTTGGCGAAAGTTAAATTTTAAGAAGAAAGCTTAATTTTCAAAACAAAGTCGTCGACATTTAGAAAAAATATGGGTTTTATGAAGCAGGTCAACATTTCCAAAAAATATGATTTAAAAAGGTAGCATGGGACTTCGCAAACGCACCAGGAGCCTCAAAATAACGAGAACGCAACCGTCAATTTTACGGATGAATGCTATTTGCGTAGGACTCGAGAAACGCACTAAGAGCCTAAAAATAATGAAAACTCGACCGTCAATCTCACGGATGAATGAAAGATAATCACGTGCCTCTGCTTTTAATAGTGTGCGGCTTCATATTGGACCAAAGCATCTTCCATTATTTAATAATGGGGGAAATAATCATAGTATGTATCATTTTCCGAGTTATTTATTATTAAACTGAAAAATGATTATTTGGTTTTGAGCGACGATAATTCGACGAAGCTTAATGAATTCCCTAAATGCCAAAGCTAAACGTTGTCCTACTTCTCTCTAAAGATGATAGCTTGGCTATCGAAATGCCTTAGAGCAACATTTGTTGTGTTTTTTAATCTTTCTTGCTTTCAGAAGACAAGATTTGTAAATCAATACTAGTTTAAGAACTCACAACCTAAACGTTAATAAACTCAAATTTCAAAAAAAAACTACGGCGACAAAAAATGGAAAATAATGCCATAGAATACGATAAAACTTCAAAATAATAACATAATTTCAAAAAATGTCTCAAGTCTCTGGGTAAAAGCTAAATTTTAAGAAAAAAGCCTTATTTTTAAAATAAAGTCGTCGACATTTAGAAAAAATATGGGTTTTATGAAGCAGGTCAACATTTCCAAAAAATATGATTTAAAAAGGTTGCATGGGGCTCTAGAAACGCACCAGGAGCCTCAAAATAACGATAACGCAACCGTCAATTTTACGGATGAATGCTACTGGCGTAGGACTCGAGAAACGCACTAAGAGCCTAAAAATAACAAAAACTCGACCGTCAATCTCACGGATAAATGAAAGGTAATCACGTGTCTCTGCTTTTAATAGTGTGCGGCTTCATATTAAACCAGAGCATCGTCCATTATTCAATAATTCGGAAAATAATCATAGTACGTTTCATTTTCCGAGTTATTTATTACCAAACTGAAAAATGATTATTTGGTTTTGAGCAACGATAGTTCGACGAAGCTTAATGAATGCCCTAAATGCCAAAGCTAGACGTTGTCATACTTCTCTCTAAAAATGATAGCTTGGCTATCGAAATGCGTTAGAGCAAGCTTTGTTGTATTTTTTAATCTTTCTTGCTTTCAGGAGACAAGATTTATAAATCAATATTAGTTTAAGAACTCACAACCTAAACGTTAATAAACCCAAATTTAAAAAAAAACTAGGGCCATAAAAAATGGAAAATAATGCGATACGATAGGATAAAACTTCAAACTAATAGTAACATTTCAAAAGCAAATTCAAAGTTTTTTGCCGAAAATTAAATTTTACGAAAAAAGCTTAATTTTCAAAATAAAGTCGTCGACATTTAGAAAAAATATGGGTTTTATGAAGTAGGTCGAACTTTCCGAAAAATATGATTTAAAAAGGTTGCATGGGGCTCTAGAAACGCACCAGGAGCCTCAAAATAGCGAGAACACAACCGTAAATTTTACGGATGAATGCTATTCGCGTAGGACTCGAGAAACGCATTAAGAGCCTAAAAATAACGAAAACTCGACCGTCAATCTCACAGATGAATGAAAAGTAATCACATGCCTCTGCTTTTAATGGTGTGCGGCTTCGTATTGAACCAGAGCATCGTCCATTATTCAATAATTCGGGAAATAATCATAGTACGTATCATTTTCCGAATTATTTACTACCAAACTGAAAAATGATTATTTGGTTTTGAGCAACGATAATTCGACGAAGCTTAAAGAATGCCCTAAGTGCCAAAGCTAAACGTTGTCATACTTCTCTCTGAATATGATAGCTTGGCTATCGAAATGCATTAGAGCAATCTTTGTTGTGTTTTTTAATCTTTCTTCCTTTCAGAAGACAAGATTTGTAAATCAATACTAGTTTAGGAACTCACAACCTAAACGTTAATAAACTCAAATTTCAAAAAAAACTAGGACAATAAAAAATGGAAAATAATGCGATACGAAACAATAAAAGTTCAAAATAACAATAAAATTTCAAAAAAAATCTCAAGTTTCTTGGCGAAAGTTAAATTTTGAGAAAAAAAGTGGGATTTTAAAAAAAAAGTCGTCAAAATTAAAAAAAATATGGGCTTTAAGGAGCAGGTCTAAATTTCCAAAAAATAGGATTTAAAAATGTCGAATAATTTCAAAAATATTGCTAAATTAAGACTAGTTTTCAAAAAAAAAATAACAGTCGAAATTTTGAAGAAAAGTTTGAGTTTAGAAACGATCTTAATTTCCTAGAGGGAAAGAAATTTCGAACAAAAAGGTCCAATTTTGGAAAATTGGCCGACATTAAAAATATATAAGAATATCGCAAAACGCGTCGAAATTTTTATAAAGACGTTTTTGAAAAAAGTGGAAATATTCAGAAAAAGGTGGTTTTGAGAAAAGGAATAATTTCGAAAAAGAGATTTAACAAAGTAATCAAAATTTCGATAAAAGCGTAATCCCTCAAAAAAACTAATTTTCAAAAGATCACATTTTGAGAAAGTTACAATTTGGAAAGAAATCCACAATTTAAAAAAAGGCGAATTTTGAAATCGAAAAAAAATCTATTTTTCAAGACAAGGTCAAATTTTAAGAAATTATAATTTTGGAAAGAAATCTACAATTTAAAAAAAGACGAATTTGTGAAATCGAAAAAAAATTTAATTTTTAAGCAAAGTTCAATTTTTCAGAAAGTCAAATTTTGGAAAGAAATCCACAATTTAAAAAAAAGACGAACTTTGAAATCGAAATTTCGAAAAGAAGAGTGCTAATGGTTGAATGGATCGAAATTATGTGACAAATTTAGAGAATTAAGTGTCCAAGATTCCAAAAAAAAACGAATAAAAATCCGATATTTTTAGAAAAAATACAATTTTTGAGAAATATCTTTTGTGAAATTCAGGAAAGACATATTTTGAAAAAAAAACTGAAGCTAAGAAAGGGGAAGCTAAGAAAGGGTAAGCTAAGAAAAGGTAAGCTAAGAAAGAGGTCGAAAGTTTGAGGCTTCTTATACCAAAAAATCGTAATTTCTTGAAGAAAGTCAATTGAAAAAAACTAGGATTTTAAAACGAAAGTCGAAATTTCGAAAAAAGAGAAGGATTTTGAGAAAATAGACTCGCGAAGTTTTCAGAAAAAGGACTCCAAGTTTTGAGAAAAATTCACAGTTTGATCTAAATTTCCAAAATAAATTGAATCAAAATAGTGAAAATGTTGAAAAAGAGAAGCAGATTTTTAAAGAAATATTGCGAAATTTAGGAAGAAAGACATATTTTGAAAATAATCGAAATATCAAGAAAAGTTTGTGAGTTGCAATTTAAAAAAAATCTTGATTTTCGGTAGAGAATTTTGATCTAAGTTTCCAGGAAAATTAAACAAAAAAAAGTGGAAATTTCAGGATTTTAAAACGAAAGTCAAAATATCGAAAAAAAAAGAAGGATTTTGAATAAAATGACTGAAAGTTTTCAGAAAAAGAACGTGAAGTTTTGAGAAAAATTCACAGTTTGATCTAAATTTCCAGAAAAAAATCAATGAAAATAGTGAAAATGTTGAAAAACGGAAGCAGATTTTTAAAAAAAATATTGCGAAATTTGGAAAAAAAAAACATATTTTGAAAATAATCTAAATTTTAAGGATAGCTTGTGAACAAATATTAATTTGTAAAAAAATAAAAAGGTTCTAAAAACGCACCAGGGGCCTAAAAATAACGAGAACGCAACAGTCAATTTCACGGATGGATGTAGATAATCACGTGCTTTTGCCTTTGATGTGTTGTCCATGTTAATTCGGAGCATCGTTCATCCATACTATCATTATTTCCCATGTTACTGATTATCAAAATCAAAAATGATTTCTTTTTGTGTTTTGAGCGTCGATGAAGAATATTAAATATTTTGAAAAAAATAAATAAGAATTAGTAGAACTCGAGAAACGCACAAGGAGCCTAAAACTAACGAGAATCCAACCGTCAATTTCACGGATGGATGTAAGACAATCACGTGCCTCTGCCTTTGATAGTGTTGTCCATGTTGAATCGGAGCATCGTCGTCAGCTTTTGATGGTGTGCGGCTCCATATTGTGCCGGGGCATCATCCAATATTCAATAATTTGGGAAATAATCATAGGACGTATCATTGTCCCAGTTATTTATTACCAAACTGAAAAATGATTATTTGGTTTTGAGCGACGATAATTCGACGAAGCTTAATGAATTCTCTAAATGCCAAAGCTAGACGTTGTCCTACTTCTCTCTGAAGTTAATAGCTTGCGTTAGAGCAAGCTTTGTTGTGTTTTTTAATCTTTCCTGGTTTCAGCGGACAAGATTTGTAAATCAATACTAGTTTAAGAACTCACAACCTAAACGTTAATAAACTCAAATTTCAAAAAAAATTAAGCGATAAAAAATGGAAAATAATGCGATACGATACGATAAAATTTCAAAATAATAATAAAATTTCAAAAAAAGTCCAAAGTTTCTTGGCGAAAGTTAAATTTTAAGGGAAAAGCTTAATTTTCAAAATAAAGTCGTCGACATTTAGAAAAAATATGGGTTTTATGAAGCAGGTCGAAATTTCCAAAAAATATGATTTAAAAAGGTCGCATGGGGCTCTATAGACGCACAGGAGCTTTAAAATAACGAGAACGCAACCGTCAATTTTACGGATGAATGTTACCCGCGTAGGACTCGAGAAACGCACTAAGAGCCTAAAAATAATGAAAACTCGACCGTCAATCTCACGGATGAATGAAAGATAATCACGTGCCTCTGCTTTTAATAGTGTGCGACTTCATATTGGACCAAAGCATCGTCCATTATTCAATAATTGGGGAAATAATCATAGTACGTATCATTTTCCGAGTTATTTATTATTAAACTGAAAAATGATTATTTTGTTTTGAGCGACGATAATTCGACGAAGCTTAATTAATGCTGTAAATGCCAAAGCTGTACGTTGTTATACTTCTCTCTGAAGATGATAGCTTGGCTATCGAAATGCGTTAGAGCAAGCTTTGTTGTGCTTTTTAATCTTTCTTGCTTTCAAAAAATGTTTTGTCTTCTGAAAGCTTAGGTTAGGTTTTTCCAAGTTTCCATTTTATTTGAAAATTTAAGCCTTTTTAGGAAATTTAACTTTCTTAAAGTTTTTTGACGTTTTTTGGGACATTAAAGTTCTCAAAGTCTCGATTTTATTTCTAAATTTAACGTTTCCTAAAAAGTTCGCCTTTTTAAATATCTCATTTTTTTAAAATGTGAACTTCAAAATTTTGAGTTTGGTCAAAATTTCTACTTTTTTGAAAAGTTCGATTTTTTTAAGTTTCTACCTTTTCGAATGTATTTCGATTTTTTAAAATTTGATTATGTTTTTGTGAAAAATTGAGTTTTTCAAACTTTTTCTGAACATTTCGATTCCTAGGAGCCTGAAAATAATGAAAACATGACCGTCACCCTCACGGATGAACACGAGAAAAACACGTCTTCCTACCTTTGATGGGGTGCGGCTCTGTTAATCGTGGGAGTATCGTCCTTAAATGAATCATCAATAAAAACGTTAACCGAAATAAAATGTAACAATCAGCAAAACGAAGCATTTGTCGTAATTTTTGGATTTTTTTTTTTATTTTCACATTACTTGATTTTTTAAAATTAAAACGTTTTTGTGTTTTTTAAATTTGAAAAATTCTACTTTTCTGAAAATTTCTGTTTTTTCGAAAATTTGTATTTCAAAATTTTTTACTTTTTTAAAAAGTTCTGCTCTTTTCCAAAATCTTTGCTAATTTTGAGAATTTCGACAATTTTTCGAAATTTTGAGTTTCTGTTGGAATTTGCCTCTTTTTAAAAAATTTAACTTTTTAAAAATGTCTCGATCTGTGAGAGGTTAGGTTAGGCTTTTTCAAATTTGGATTTTATTTAAAAATGTAGGCCTTTTAAAAAAGTTCAACTTTTCTTTTCATGTTTCATTTTTTGAGACGTTACATTTCTCAAAGTTTCGATTTTATTTCAAAATTAATCTTTTCTAAAAAGTTTGCCTTCATTTTAAATTTCCCATATTTTTTTAAAATGTGGACTTCAAAAATTCGACTTTTGTCAAAGTTTCTCCTATTTTGAAAAGTTCGATTTTTTTAAGTTTCTACTTTTTCGAAGGTATTTCGATTTTTTAAAAATTTTAATACGTCTTTGTAAAAAATTTGCTTTTTTCTATTTTTTCTGAAAATGTGGGTTCTTAAGAGCCTGAAAATAACGAAATACGACCGTCACCCTCACGGATAAATATAAGGAAAACACGTGTCCCTACTTTTGATGGGGCGCGGCTCTGTTAATTGTGGGAGTACCGTCCTTAAATCATACATCAATAAAAACGTTCCCCGAAATAAAATGTAACAATCAGCAGAAAGACGCATTTGACGTAAGGTAAATATTGGATATTTTTTGGAAATTTCCGCAATATTTGATTTTTTTAAATTAAGACTTTTTTGTGTTTTTAATTTTGCAAAATTCGACTTTTCTGAAAATTTCTATTTTTTTGAAAACTTGTATTTTAAAAATTTTCACTTTTTTAAAAACTTCTGCTTTCTTCCAAAATCCTTGCTAATTTTGAGAATTTCGACCATTTTTCAAAGTTCTAAGTTTTTGTTGGAATTTGCGTCTTTTTAAAAAAACAATTTTTTAAAAATGTTTCGTTTTGTAAGAGCTTAGGTTAGGTTTTTCCAAGTTTCGATTTTATTTAAAAGTTTAAGCCTTTTTAGGAAATTAACTTTCTGAAAGTGTTTCGTTTTTTGAGACGTTAAATTTCTCAAAGTTTCGATTTTATTTAAAAAATTTAATCTTTCCTAAAAAGTTCGCCTTGTCTTTAGATTTCCCATTTTTTTAAAATGTGGACTTCAAAATTTCGACCTTTGTCAAAATTTCTACTTTTTTGAAATGTTCGATTTTTTTAAGTTTCTACTATTTCGAATGTATTTCGATTTTTAAAAATTTTATTACGTCTTTGTGAAAAATTTGTGTTTTTTCTATTTTTTTCTGAAAATGTGGGTTCTTAAGAGCCGGAAAATAATGAAATACGGCCATCACCCTCACGAATAAATATGAGGAAAACATGTTTCCCTACCTTTGATGGGGTTTCTTCAAATTTTTCTATAAATTTGGATTTCTAGAAGCCTAAAAATAACGAAATCACGATCGTCATCCTCACGGATAAATATAAAAAAACACGTGTCCCTACTTTTGATGGAGCGCGGCTCTGTTAATTGTTGGAGTATAGTCCTTAAATCATACATCAATAAAAACGTTCCCCGAAATAAAATGTAACAATCAGCGAAAAGAAGCATTGGACGTAAAGTAAATATTGGATTTCTTTTGCAAATTTCCACATTATTTGATTTTTTAAAATTAAGACTTTTTTGTGTTTATTCATTTTGGAAAATTTGACTTTTCTGAACATTTCTGTGTTTTTAAACATTTGCGTTTCAAAATTTTTACGGTTTTAAATTTTTCCAAAATCTTTGCTAATTTTGAGAATTTCCACTATTTTTTGTTGAAATATTCGTCTTTTTAAAAAAATCAATCTTCTGAAAATGTTTCGTTTTGTGAAAAGTAGGGTTAGGTTTTCCAAGTTTCGATTTTATTTGAAAATTTAAGCCTTTTTAGGAAATTTAAGTTTCGATTCGATTTTATTTTAAAATTTAATCTTTTCTAAAATGTCCACCTTCTTTTTAAATTTCCCATTTTTTTTCAAAATGTGAACTTTAAAAAAAGTTGAAAAGTTTGAAATTTTGTAAGTTTCTGTTTTTTCGAATGTATTTCGATTTTCTTTATTTTATTAGGTTTTTGTGAAAAATTTGAATAAAGCCAAATTTTTTACAAAAGCGTAATAAAATAAAGAATATCGAAATACATATGAAAAAGCCAAATTGTTCTGAAAATTTGGATTCCTAGAAACCTGAAAATAACGAAATTACGACCGTCACCCTCACTGATAAATATGAGAAAAATACGTGTCCCTATTTTTGATGGCGTGCGGCTCTATTAATTGTGGGAGTATTGTCCTTAAATCATCCATCAATAAAAAAGTTCTCATTTTTTTAGGTTTCTACTTTTTCGAATGTATTTTAATTTTTTATTTTATTAGGTTTTTGTGAAAAATTTGACTTAAATCAAACTTTCTTTAAACATTTGGATTCCTACTTGAAAATAACGAAATCATGACCGTTACCTTTACGGATAAATATGAGAAAAACATGTTTCCCTACTTTTGATGGGACGCTGCTCTATTAATTGTGAAAGTATTGTCTTTAAATCATTCATCCATAAAAACGTTCCCCAAAAATAAAATGTAAAAATCAGCAGAAAGAAGCCTTTTTTCTATTTTTTAATTTTGAAAAATTCGAAACTTCTGTTTGTTTGAAAACGTGAATTTTAAAAATTCTATTTTTTTTTGAAAATTTCTGCTCTGTTCCAAAATCTTATTCAATTTTAATAATTTGGTCTAAATAATTCAACTTTTTTGAAACTGTTTCGTTTTGTGAGAAGTTAGGTAAGTTTTCCCAAATTTGGATTCTATTTGAAAATCTTTTTTGAAAATGTTTCGTTTTTTGGGAGGTAAAATTTTTCAAAGTTTCGATTTCATTTCAAAATCTACTTCTTTTAAAACTTGCTTACCTTTTAAATCTACTATTTTTTTAAAATTTGGTCTCCAAAATTTCGAAATTTTTCAAAACTTCTACTTTTTTTTAAAGACTTCGATATTTTTTGTTTCCACTTTTTCGAATATATTTCGATTTTTTGAATTTTATTATGTCGTTGTGAAAAATTTGGCTTTTCTTCAAATTTTTTATGAAAATTTAGTTTTTTAAGAGCTAAAAATAACGAAAACGCGACCGTCACCCTCACAGATAAATATGAGAAAAATACGTGTCCCTATTTTTGATGGCGTGCGGCTCTATTAATTGTGGGAGTATTGTCCTTAAATCATTCATCCATAAAAACGTTCCTCCAACTAAAATGTAACAATCAGCAGAAAGAAGTATTTGATTTTTAAAATTAAGCCTTTTTTGTATTTTTTTATTTTGAAAAATTTGAATTTTCTGACAATTTCTGTTTGGTTGAAAACGTGGATTTTAAAAATTCTAATTTGTTTTGAAAATTTCTGCTCTCTTCCAAAATCTGTGTCAATTTTGAAAATTTTATTCTAAATAATTCAACTTTTTTGAAACTGTTTCGTTTTGTGAGAAGTTTGATCAGATTTTTCCAAGTTTCGATTTTATTTGAAAATCTAAGCCTTTTTTAGAAATTCAATTTTTTTGAAAATGTTTCGTATTTTGGGAGGTAAAATTTTTCAAAGTTTCGATTTTATTTCAAAATCTACTTCTTTTAAAGCTTGCCTTTAAATCTACTATTTTTTTAAAATTTGGACCCCAAAATTTCGACATTTTTCAAAATTTCTACTTTTTTTTTAAAGAGTTCGATTTTTTTTTGTTTTCACTTTTTCGAATATATTTCGATTTTTTAAATTTTATTAGGTCGTTGTGAAAAATTTGGCTTTTCTTCAAATTTTTTATGAAAATTTAGAGTTTTAGGAGCCTAAAAATAACGAAAACGCGACCGTCATCCTCACGGATAAATATGAGAAAAATACGTGCTATTTTTGATGGCGTGCGGCTCTATTAATTGTGGGAGTATTGTCCTTAAATCATTCATCATTCATAAAAACGTTCCCCCAACTAAAATGTAACAATCAGCAGAAAGAAATTAAGCTTTTTTTTGTATTTTTTAATTTTGAAAAATTCGAATTTTCTGACAATTTCTGTTTGTTTGAAAACGTGGATTTTAAAAATTTTAACTTTTTTGTGAAAATTTCTGCTCTCTTCCAAAATCTTTGCCAATTTTAAAAAAATTGGTCTAAATAATTCAACTTTTTTGAAACTGTTTCGTTTTGTGAGAAGTTTTTTTTTTGTTTCTAAGTTTAATCGACTCGTAAAGTTACCATTATGCTTTCAAAGCACTGCGAGTAGGATATGGAAACAAGGATAGATGGTCAGGTTTTTCCAAATTTGGATTTCATTTGAAAATCTAAACCATTTTAAGAAATTCAACTTTTTTGAAAATGTTTCGTTTTTTGGGAGGTTAAAGTTTCGATTTTGTTTCAAAATCTATTTGTTTTAAAACTTGCCTTCGTATTAAATTTACTATTTTATTTAAATTTGGCTTTGAATTTTCGATATTCTTTAAAATTTCCATTTCGATTTTTTTTGTTTCCGCTTTTTTGAATATATTTCGATTTTTTAATTTTTATTGTTTTTGTAAAAAATTTGGCTTTTTTTCAAATTGTTTATGAGAATTTAGATTTTTAGGGGCCTATAAATAACGAAAACACGACCGTCACCCTCACGGATAAATACGAGAAAAACACGTTAACCTAACTTAGGATCGCGCAGCCTCGAAAATATATTTCGTTGTGGGGCCGCTTGCGGTTAACAAATTTAATTATACGCTGGCGCTCCCAAAGAAAATAGAAAGTTGAAATTAAACCGGTGCCCATTTGAAATAAAATACGCTAAATTTCATCGTTTGCGAAATTAAATTCATTATTTATCCGGAACGAAACGCCGCAAAATGGAAAGTAAATCCGATGCGTTTTCGTTCGAGATACATTTCCCGGCTGAAATAAAGCAATAAATTCGCCTCTTTAACGCGCGCCGGAGTGGTCCCCTAGGAGGCGACGCTAGGCAAGGAAACCCTAATAATTTTAATGGTGGCCTAATTAGGTTTATCTTATAAATTAACAGTTCTACTTATGGCAGAACTGTTATCAAGCGAGGGGGACATTTCCTAGCTATCCGTTTTAATTATGCTTTGTCTATGCGAAGAATTTGAGGGCTTCGGTGAAGATAGGGGCGAATTCAAAGTTGACGAAGTCGGGATCAACAGGTGGCGCAATAACTTCGAAAATTGGCAAAGAGATAGCTCTACTCGCGTTAAATTGATGTTAGTTTACCTTGGAAATTTAATTGAAAATCTTTGCCAAGTCAGTAGGGGCAGCTTTTGCAAAACACTCTTTGATCTCGACGTACTACGTCGACTGAAATCGTTTCGAACTCTAAAGATAACTTTGACGTGAGTTTAGGTGAATTTGACAAGTAATGTAACAGAAAATTAATGGATCCCTAATTTTCACAGTATAGTAAAGGGTTTGGGCCCTTTGGCTTACAACAACAACAACTGAAATAAATTTAGGTGCAAAGCAAGCGAGCTAGAGAAATAAAGATAAAAATTAGTGCCAGACTGCGCTGAATTTATTTGCATCGCCTTGATTCGAATCAACCAGAAAGCTTTTTGATGTGAAGTGGGAGCATCATTAAATGATACCCTGCAGCATAGCAATCGCGGCTGCAGAAATAAAACTGTCAATATTACACGACAGAACAACAGCTACAAATAACTAGGTGGTATTTTTTACCCTAGAGTGGGGTAGTAGCAGTTGGACGATTTTCTTGTCCTTATGAAAATCATAAGTTAATATGCAATCGCCAAAAAACAATGGAAGCTCAAATTTTCAGGATCAAACTCAGAATTATGAGAAGAAAATCAGTTAGCTTATAAATTCAGTAAAAGCAAAGTAAACAGTAGACAATTTTCATTGTGATTTGTTTGAATTTTTTTTATTTACTACAACATAATTTTGTATTTTTAGTGTCATAAATATGTCTTTGAAAATATCGTCTTTCATTTTACACAGCGATAATTTATCTAAAATTTATCAACTAAAACTTCTTTTTGGGACTTCCTTTAGGACTACCACCTTTGGGACTACCCTTAGGACTGAGAACTTTGGTGTGACTTGCCTTTTTTCCTACATCGCTAAATTGATCTCGATAAATTTCTTCCTCCGGGTACGGCTCTAGAATATTTTTTGGGATCAGCCAATCTATAAAAAAAAACAGAAAATAACATACGCTGCCCCGATTTGTAAACTTGACGTATCAAAAAAATACGAAATTTTAATTTTAAACTCGAAATTTCAAGGTTAAAGTTAAATAAAATTAACAACAGTTAAAGCTAAAATTTCAATCCCGAATTTGTGCTTTTTATAAAATTTCAATCTAGAATTTCTTCATCCTGGAAATGCGTCTAAATATCAAAATTTTTGTCTGCGAAATTGCCACTTCTATTTAATAATTTTTAAAAAATATATTTTGAATGTTATCTATCAGGTTTCGTAAAGCCTAAATTTATTTTGGGCTTCATTATCAAAAGCTATGAGGGAGATATACATCCGGAGAAGTTATGTTTATGACGTCTATCTATGTTTGAGACGTCTATCGAATGTTTACAAGTAATTAGCTCTATTAAATAGATACTAGTTGTTTATTTAAGGCTTTGAGTTCACTAAAATGCTTCATATTTCATTGGGTAAAGAATTTTATCTCTGGGGGGGGGGAGGAGAGGGCGAAAGTTTTATTATCCCCAAAAGAACAACTTTAATAATATCCCCAAGTTACATTTTTTCTGTTGAACATTCTTTCCAAAGAAAGACTGATACGGTGTTCGGAAAGTTTTCCGTCGTCCAAACTATCACCAAATAAATATATTTGCAGCTTCGGCGATTTCACAGCTTTGGGGGGGGGGGGAGCGTTTGCGTTTCACGCTTGTTTTTATAGATACTTCTGCGGCGGTGGCATACGTGTCCCTGAAATGGGGCGCGCGACAATAGCCGTAGAATCGAAAGCGCGAAATTACCCGAAGACCTTGAAATATCACCCCCCGATTTGGAGTGAAATTTGCATGTTCTCACAACTGTTTCCGCCAACTACTCTCGTCATGAATAAAATGCCGATCACGTCGCATTCGTCGCCACCCCAATCGACACCAATATTTTACACGTTGGGGTATCGGCGCAATTTGCATTTATTAATAAATTTATTTTGAACCCCAGGGGAAAACTTGAAAGCTCTGACTTGGTGGCGGATGCACCACCATTGGGGGCCAATGGACGTTCTAAATCGTCGTTCACCTAACCCTAACCAAAGCAAATTAGGGACTAACGTCTTAAAATACGCTTTTTCTCAGTGACAACAGCTGCTACGTTAGGAGTAACAGCTGCTAGGTTAAAAGGAACAGCTGCTACGTTAAGGGTTGCGGTTGCAAGATTTATCGAACAAATTAGAGTCTAACGTTTTAATGCAAATTTTTTTTGTGACAACTGCTGTTACGTTAAGAGTAACTGCCACAAAGAGTAACTGCTGCTACGTTAAGTGTAACAACTGGTACGTTAAAAGTAATAGCTGCTACTTAGGAGTAACAACTGTTTCGTTAATAGTATCAGCTACAAGGTTTGTCGAGCAAATTCGGATCTAACGTTTTGATGTAAACTTTTTGTCGGTGACAACAGCTGCTAGGTTAAGAGTAACAGCTGCTATGTTAAGAGTAACAGCTGCTATTTAAGAGTAACAGCTGCTACTTAAGAGTAACATCGGTTTTGTTAAGAGTTACAGCTACAAGCTTTGTCGACCAAATTACACTCTAACGTTTTAATGTAAAGTTTTTCTTTGTGACAACAGCTGCTACGTTAAGAGCAACAACTGCTATGTTAAGCGTTACAGCTACAATGTTTGTCGAGCAAGTTCGGGTCTAACGTTTTGATGTAAACTTTTTCTCGGTGAGAACAGCTGCTAGGTTAAGAGTAACAGCTGCTACGTTAAAATTAACAGCTGTTGCGTTAAGAGTAACAGCTGCTACTTAAGGGTAACAGCGGCTATGTTAAGAGTTACAGTTGCAAGGTTTATTGAGCAAATTAGAGTCTAACGTTTTAATGTAAACTTTCTCTTTGTGACAACCGCTGTTAGGTTAAGAATAACTGTCACAAAGAGTTACTGCTGTTATGTTAAGAGTAACAACTGGTACGTTAAAAGTAATAGCTGCTACTTAAGAGTAACAACTGCTACGTTAATAGTATCAGCTACAAGGTTTGTAGAGCAAATTCAGGTCTAACGTTTTGATGTAAACTTTTTCTCCGTGAGAACAGCTGCTACGTTAAGAGTAACAGCTGCTATGTTAAGAGTAACAGCTGCCACAGCGGTTTTGTTAAGATTTTCAGCTAGAAGCTTTGTCGACCAAATTACAGTCTAATGTTTTAATCTAAAGTTTTTTTTCGTGACAACAGCTGCTACGTTAAGAGCAACAACTGCTATGTTAAGCGTTACAGCTACAATGTTTGTCGAGCAAATTCGGGTCTAACGTTTTGATGTAAACCTTTTCTCGGTGAGAACAGCTGCTAGGTTAAGAGGAACAGTTGCTACGTTAGGAGAAACAGCTGCTACGTTAAGAATAACAGCTGCTACGTTAAGAGTAACAGCTGCTATGTTAAGAGTTACAGTTGCAAGGTTTATCAAGCAAATTAGAGTCTAACGTTTTAATGTAAACTTTCTTTCTGTGACAACTGCTTTTACGTTAAGAGTAACTGCCACAAAGAGTAACCGCTAAGACGTTAATAATAACAGTTAGAAGGTTTGTCGAACAAATTCGGGTCTAACGTTTTGATTTAAACTATTCTCGGTGAGAACAGCTGCTAGGTTAAAAGTAACAGCTGCTGCGTTAAGAGTAATATCTGTTACTGTTAATAGTAACCGCTGCTACTTAAGAGTTACAGCTGCTACTTAAGACTAACAATTGCTACTTAAAAGTAACAGCTACTACTTTAAGAGTAACAGCTGCTACGTTTAAAGTTATGGATACAAGGTTTGTCGAGAAAATTGGGGTCTAACGTTTTATTTAAAATGTTTTCTTCGTGAGAACAGCTGCTACGTGAAGAGCAACAGCTGCAACGTTAAGAGCAACAGCTGCTGGGTAAAGAGTAACTGCTGATACCTACGAGTAACATTTGACATGATGCTAGGTTAAAAGTACCAGCTGCTACGTCAAGAACAACAGCTACTACGTTAAAAGTAACCGCTGCTACTTAATAGTATCAGTTGCTACTTAAGCGTGCTATGTCAAGAACAGCTGCCACATTCAGAATTACAGCTACAAGACTTGTCAAGCAAATTAAAGTGTAACGTTTTAATGTAAACTTCTTTTGGTGAAAATAGCTGCTAGGTTAAAAATAACGGCTGCTACGTTAAAAGTAACAGCTGCTACTTTAGAGTAACAGCGGTTTTGCTAAGAGTTACAGCTACAAACTTTGTCAAGCAAATGAAAGTCTAACGTTTTAATGTAAAGTTTTTCTTTGTGACAACAGCTGCTATGTTAAGAGCAACAACTGCTATGTTAAGCGTTACAGCTACAAGGTTTATCGAGCAGGTTTGGGTCTAACGTTTTGATGTAAAGTTTTTCTTAGTGAGCAAAACAGCTGCTAGGTTAAGAGTAACAGCTGCTAGGTTAAGGGTAATAGTTGCTACATTAAGAATAACAGCTGCTACGTTAAGAGTAACAGCTGCTACCTAAGAGTAACAGCGGCTATGTTAAGAGTTACAGTTGCAAGGTTTATCGAGCAAATTAGAGTCTAACAATTTAATGTAAACTTTTTTTTGTGACAACTGCTGTTACGTTAAGAGTAACTGCCACAAAGAGTAACTGCTGCTACATTAATAGTAACAGTTAAGAGGTTTGTCGAACAAATTCGGGTCTAACATTTTGATTTAAACTATTCTCGGTGAGAACAGCTGCTAGGTTAAAGGTAACAGCTGCTGCGTTAAGAGTAACAACTGCTACGTTAATAGTAACCGCTGCTGCTTAAGAAATACAGATGCTACTTAAGAGTAACAATTGCTACTTGAAAGTAACAGCTACTACGTTAAGAGTAACAGCTGCTACGTTGGGAGCAACAGCTGCTGGGTAAAGAGTAACAGCTGATGCGAGTAACATTTGACGTGATGCTGGTTAAAAGTAACAGCTGCTACGTTAAGAGCAACAGCTGCTACGTTTATAGTAATCGCTGCTACGTTAAGAGTAACCCCTGCTACTTAATAGTTACAGTTTTTACTTAAGAGTAACAGCTGCTATGTCAAGAGCAACAGCTGCCACGTTAAGAGTTACAGCTACAAGGTTTGTCAAACAAATTTAAGTCTAACGTTTAAGTGTAAATTTTTTTTGGTGAAAACAGCTGCTAGGTTAAAAGTAACAGCTGCTGCGTTAAAGAGTAACAGCAGCTACTTAAGAATAACAGCGGTTTTGTTAAGAGTTACAGCTACAAGCTTTGTCGAGCAAATTACAGTCTAACGTTTTAATGTAGAGTTTTTCTTTGTGACAACGGCTGCTACGTTAAGAGCAACAACTGCTATGTTAAGCGTTACAGCTACAACGTTTGTCGAGCAGATTCAGGTCTAACGTTTTGATATAAACTTTTTCTCGGTGGGAACAGCTGCTAGGTTAAGAGTAACAACTACTACGTTAAGAGTAACAGTTGCTACATTAAGATTAACAGCTGCTACGTTAAGAGTAACAGCTGCTACTTAAGAGTAACAGCGGCTATGTTAAGAGTTACAGTTGCAAGGTTTATTGAGCAAATTGGAGCCTAACGTTTTAACGTAAACTTTCTTTTTGTGATAACTGCTGTTACGTTAAGAGTAACTGCCACAAAGAGTATCTGCTGCTACGTTAATAGTAACAGTTACAAGGTTTGTCGAACAAATTCGGATCTAACGTTTTGATTTAAACTATTCTCGGTGAGAACGGCTGCTGCGTTAAGAGCAACAACTGCTATGTTAAGCGTTACAGCTACAACGTTTGTCGAGCAGGTTCAGGTCTAACGTTTTGATGTAAACTTTTTCTCGGTGAGAACAGCTGCTAGGTTAGGAGTAACAACTGCTACGTTAAGAGTAACAGTTGCTACATTAAGATTAACAACTGCTACGTTAAGAGTAACAGCTGCTACTGAAGAGTAACAGCGGCTATGTTAAGAGTTACAGTTGCAAGGTTTATCAAGCAAATTAGAGTTTTAATGTAAACTTTCTTTTTGTGACAACTGCTGTTACGTTAAGAGTAATTGCCACAAAGATTAACTACTGCTAAATTAATAGTAACAGTTACAAGGTTTGTCGAACAAATTCGGGTCTCAAGTTTTGATTTAAAGTATTCTCGGTGAGAACAGCTCCTAGGTTAAAAGTAACAGCTGCTGCGTTAAGAGTAACAGCTGCTACGTTAATAGCAGCCGCTGCTACTTAAGAGTTACAGCTGCTACCTAAAAGTAACAGCTACAAGGTTAAGAGTAACAGTTGCTATTTTAAGAGTATACGGTTACAAGCTTTGTCAAGCAATTACAGTCTAATGTTTTAGTGTAAAGTTTTTTTTTGTGACAACAGCTGCTACGTTAGGAGCAACAACTGCTATGTTAAGCGTTACAGCTACAAGGTTTGTCGATCAAGTTCGGGTCTAACGTTTTGATGTAAACTTTTTCTCGGTGAGAACAGCTGCTAGGTTAAGAGGAACAGCTGCTACGTTAAGAGTAACAGCTGCTACGTTAAGAGTAACATCTGCTACTTAAGAGTAACAGCGGCTACGTTAAGGATTGCGATACAAGATTTATCGAGCAAATTAGAGTCTAACGTTTTAATGCAAACTTTCTCTTTGTGACAACTGCTATTGCGTTAAGAGTAACTGCCACAAAGAGTAACTGCTGCTACGTTAAGTGTAACAACTGGTACGTTAAGTGTAACAACTGGTACGTTAAAAGTAATAGCTGCTACTTAGGAGTAACAACTGCTTCGTTAATAGTAACAGCTACAAGGTTTGTCGAGCAAATTCGGGTCTAACGTTTTGATGTAAACTTTTTATTGGTGATAACAGCTGCTGGGTTAAGAGTAACAACTGTTAAGTTAAGAGTAACAGCTGATTTGTTAAGAGTAACAGCTGCTACTTAAGGGTAACAGCGGCTACGTTAAGAGTTACAGTCGCAAGGTTTATCGAGCAAATTAGTCTAACGTTTTAATGTAAACTTTCTCTTTGTGACAACTGCTGTTGCGTTAGGAGTATCTGCCACAAAGAGTAACTGCTGCCACGTTAAGTGTAACAACTGGTACGTTAAAAGTAATAGCTGCTACTTAGGAGTAACAACTGCTACGTTAATACTTACAGCTACAAGGTTTGTCGAGCAAGTTCGGGTCTAACGTTTTGATGTAAACTATTCTTTAGTGAGATCAGCTAGTAGGTTAAGAGTAACAGCTGCTACCTTAAGAGCAGCAGTTGCTACATTAAGATTAATAGCTGCTACTTAAGAGTAACAGCGGTTTAGAGTTACAGTTGCAAGGTTTATTGAGCAAATTAGAGTCTAACGCTTTAATGTAAACTTTTTTTGTGACAACTGCTGTTACGTTAAGAGTTACTGCTACAAAGAGTAACTGCTGCTACGTTAATAGTAACAGTTACAAGGTTTGTCGAATAAATTCGGGTCTAACCTTTTGATTTAAACTTTTCTCGGTGAGAACAGATGCTAGCTGAAAAGTAACGGCTGTTACGTTAAGAGTAACAACTGCTACGTTAATAGTAACTGCTGCTACTTAAGAGTTACAGCTGCTACTTAGGAGTAACAACTGCTACTTAAAAGTAACAGCTACTACGTCAAGAATAACAGCTGCTACGTTAAGAGTTACAGTTACAAGGTTTGTCGAGAAAATTAGGGTCTAATGTTTTATTTTAATTTTTTTCTTGATGAGAATAGCTGCTGCGTAAAGAGCAACAGCTGGTATTTACGAGTAATATCTGACATGATGCTAGGATAAGAGAACCAGCTGCTACGTTAAGAGCAACATCTGCTACGTTAATAGTAACCGCTGCTACTTAATAGTATCAGTTGCTACTTAAGAGTAACAGCTGCTATGTCAAGAGTAACAGCTGCCACGTTAAGAGTTACAACTACAAAGTTTGTCAAGCAAATTAAAGTCTTACGTTTTAATGTAAACTTTTTTCGGTGAAAACAACTGCTAGGTTAAGAGTAACAGATTCTACGTTAATAGCAACAGCTGATACGTTAGGAGTAACAGCTGCTATGTTTAAAGTACTAGCTGCTACGTTTAAAGTAACAGCTGCTACTTATAAGTAACAGCTGCTGCGTTAAGAGTTACAACTACAAAGTTTGTCAAGCAAATTAAAGTCCAACGTTTTAATGTAAACTTTTTTCGGTGAAAACAACTGCTAGGTTAAGAGTAACAGCTTCTACGTTAATAGCAACAGCTGATACGTTAGGAGTAACAGCTGCTACGTTTAAAGTACTATCTGCTACGTTTAAAGTAACAGCTGCTACTTAAAAGTAACAGCTGCTGCGTTAGGAGCAACAGCTACTAACGTTAAGAGTTACAGCTACAAGATTTGTCGAGCAAATTAGGGTCTAACGTTTTGATTTAAACTTTTTCTCGATGAGAACAGCTGCTACGTGAAGAGCAACAGATGATACGTTAAGCGCAGCAGCTGCTACCTAAAGAGCAACAGCTGCTACGTTAAGAGCTAGCAGCTGCTACGTTAGGAGTAACAGCTGCTACGTTTACAGTATTAGCTCCTTCTTAAAAGTAACAGCTGCTGCGTTAGGAGCAACAGCTACTAAGTTAAGAGTTACAGCTACAAGGTTTGTCGAGCAAATTAGGGTCTAACGTTTTGATTCAGACTTTTTCTTGATGAGAACAGCTGCTACGTAAAGAGCACAGCTGCAACGTTAAAAGCAGCAGCTGCTACGTAAAGAGCCACAGCTGCCACGTTAAGAGTAATAGCTGCTGCGTTAACAGCAACAGTTGCTACGTTAACAGCAACAGCTAAGATTAGCAGCTGCTACGTTAAGATTAACAGCTGCTACGTTATGAGCAACAGCTGCAACCTAAGAGTAACAGCTGCTACACAAGGAGTAACAGTTCCACGTTAAGAATGACAGCTGCTACGTTAAGATTTTACAGCTGCAAGGTAGGAACTCGTTTAGCTTCTAATTTCAACGGTCGCCGCAGAGTTATAACAAATTTTCGGAATTCTCCGCTTTTGTAATTTGTCACAAAAACGAAAGGGGTTGCTGCGGGCGTGGGCGAAAGCAGACAAAGTAACAGCTGCTACGTTAAGATTAACAGCTGCTACGTTAACAGCTAACAGCTGCTACGTTAACAGCAACAGCTGCTACGTTAACAGCAACAGCTGCTACGTTAATAGCAACAGCTGCTACGTTAACAGCAACAGCTGCTAGTTAAGAGTAGGTAAGAGTTACAGCTACAAGGTTTGTCGGGTCTACGTGTCCGTGGTCCTTTCAGGATAAACTTTACTAGTTGGGGGACAATTAGCGGTTGACATTTACCCCTCATTCCATCCGATCTAATTAATGCTAAAGGCAATTTTGGTGATCGATACGCTCATCCAATTATCTATCCATGAATGCTGTGTTGACGAGATGCCTTCATTCCCCTGAAATGTACTCTAATGTAATTTTAAACTGAATTGGAGCTAAATAAACTCGTTATTATTCGATTAGAGATTATGTGGGCAGGCAAATGCGTTTAACTGTTCTCAATTTCTATGGAATTTATCGTATTTAACATTCAAAGTTTCCAAAATTAAAAAAATTCAAAGTCTAAATTTAGAGTCGCAATTTTGGGAGAAATTTTGAAATTTCAAACTTGAAGTTGAAATTTTGAGACGTATTTTAATTTTGACTTTAAAATTGTGATTTTAATTTTTTTTTTAAATTGCAATTTTAAGAGTAAAGTTGAAATTGCGTCAAGTTTGAAATCCTTTAATTTTAAAGAAAATGTTAAAATTTCCAAATTTTAAACTCAAAATTTTCAAAATGTTTTAAAATTTCGAGTTCAATATCGAAATTGGGACATTTTTGAAAATCGAAAATTCGAGAGAATTTCAAAAATTTCAAAATTTTAACTACGACTCGAAATTTTGAGCTGAAAGTTAAAATCTATGATTATATTCAAAATTTCGACTTTTAAACTCCAAATATCGACTTTTAAACTCGAAATCTCAACGAAATTAAGTTTTTAGACATTTTGAGTTTTCGATGAAAAAGCAAAGGTTCGAGGTTAAATTTTGATTTTTAGATAAGCTGTTGATAAACATTGGAAACTTCAAGATGTGAGTACAGCGTTCCAATTTCGGCCTTCCACGGCAGCTGCATTTATTTGGGAAAGTTAGGTACTTCATTTCTCGATTTTTCTATTTTTTTTTTTTGGGTAGAACAGACCAGTACTTGGTTATCTTTAAAAATTAAAATACAGAACTTGCCCCCCGAAACCAAGAAAGATTAAAAAACACAACAAAGGTTGCTCCAACGCGTTTCGACAGCGAAGCTGTCATCTTCAGAGAGAAACTTTTAATCTTTCTTGGTTTCAGGGGACAAGTTCTGTATTTCTATTTTTTTGCAGTTTCATATACATTGGCGTGTTATTAGATTCTTATGGGGCTTTTAACCGGAGGCAATTTTATCAATAACATCTGTGATATAATAGTAAAAGCTGTAACACAACAGTAGCAGCTTGTACATTAAGAATAACAGCTGCTATGTTAATAATAACAGCTGCTACGTTAAGAGTAACAACTGCTACGTTCACTGTAGCAGCTGCTACGGTAAGGGTAACTGCTGCTACGTTAAGAGTAACTGCTGCTACGTTAAGAGTAACAGCTGCATTCATTTAGGAAAGCCAGGTACTCCATTATTCGGTTTTTTTATTTTTTCTGCATTTTATTCACATTGGCGTCTTATTAGATTTTTGTGAGGCTATTTAATTGCGAGAATTTTATCAACAACATGTGTGATAATAAAAGTAAAAGCGGTAACATAACAGGAGTAGTTTGTACGTTAAGAATAACAGCTGCTACGTTACCAGTAACAGCTGCTACGTTAACAGTAACAGCAGTTACGTCAACAGCAACAACTGCTACGTTAAGTTTAACAGCTATAAGAGTAAGTTAAGAGTAAGAGCTGCAACTTAAAAGTAACAGCTGCAATGTTAGGAGGTCGTTAAGCTCCTAATTTTAACATTCCACGTAGTTTTGGAGTTCGCCCCTTATGTAATTTATCACAAAAACGAAAGAGCTGCGGCGGGCGTGGACGAAAGCAGACAAAGTTACAGCTGCTACGTTAGGATTAACAGCTGCTATGTCAACAATAACAACTTCTACGTTAAGTTAACAGATGTTACGTCAAAATTAGCAGCTGCTACGTTAAAATTAGCAGCTGCTACGTTAAAATTAGCAGCTGCTGCGTTAAGATTAACAGCTGCTATGTCAACAATAACAACTTCTACGTTAAGTTGACAGCTGCTACGTGAAGATTAGCAGCTGCTACCTTAAGATTAGCAGGTGCTACGTTAAAACTAGCAGCTGCTACGTTAAGATTAGCAGCTGTTGCGTTTAGTTTAACAGCCGCTATGTCAACAATAACAATTTTTACGTTAAGTTAACAGCTGCTACGTTAAAATTAGCAGCTGCTGCGTTATGATTAACAGCTGCTACGTTAGGAGCGACAACTGCAACCTAAGAGTAACAGCTGCTATACAAAGAGTAACAGTTCCACGTTAAGAATGACAGCTGCTACGTTAAAATTTACAGCTGCAAAGTAGGAACTCGTTTAGATTCTAATTTCAATCCTCGCCGCAGAATTGCAACAAATTTTCGGAATTCGCCGCTTTTGTAAGTTGTCACAAAAACGAAAGAGACTATGGCGGGCGTGGGCGAAAGCCGACAAAGTAAAAGCTGCTACGTTAAGATTAACAGCTGCTACGTTAAGATTAACAGCTGCCATGCTAACAATAACAACTGCCACGTTATGAATAACAGCTACAACCTAAGATTAATAGCTGCAACTTAAGAGTAACAGCTGCTACATGCAGAGTAACGGTTCCACGTTAAGAATGACAGCTGCTAGGTTAAGATTTACAGTTACAAGGTAAAAGCTCGTTTAGCTTCTAATTTCAACATTCGGTGTAGAGTTGCGACGAAGTTTCGGCCATTTTGGTAATTTATTGCAAACACGAAAGAGCCTGCGGCGGGCGTGGACGAAAGCAGACAAAGTTACAGCTGCTACGTTAGGATTAACAGCTGCTATGTCAACAATACCAACTTCTACGTTAAGTGTAGCAGCTGCTACGTTAAGATTAGCAGCTGCTACGTTATAAGCAACAGCTGCAACCTAAGAGTAACAGCTGCTATACAAAGAGTAACAGTTCCACGTTAAGAATGACAGCTGCTACGTTAAGATTTACAGCTGCAAGGTAGGAACTCGTTTAGCTTCTAATTTGAACGCTCGCCGCAGAGTTGTAACAAATTTTCGGAATTCTTCATTTATCACAAAAACGAAAAAGGTTGCGGCGGGCGTGGGCGAAAGCAGACAAAGTAACAACTGCTGCGTTAAAATTAACAGCTGCTACGTTAAGATTAACAGCTGCCATGTTAACAATAACAACTGCCACGTTATGAGTAACATCTACAACCTAAGACTAACAGCTGCAACTTAAGAGTAACAGCTGCTACATGCAGAGTAACGGTTCCACGTTAAGAATGACAGCTGCTAGGTTAAGATTTGCAGCTACAAGGTAAAAGCTCGTTTAACTTCTAATTTCAACATTCGGTGCAGAGTTGCGACGAAGTTTCGGCCGCTTTGGTAATTCATTGCAAACACGAAACAGCCTGCGGCGGGCGTGGACAAAAGCAGACAAAATAACAGCTGCTGCGTTAGGATTAACAGCTGCTATGTCAATAATAACAACTTCTACGTTAAATGTAACAGCTGCTACGTTAAGATTAGCAGCTGCCACGTTAAGATTAGCAGCTGCTACGGTAAGAGTAACAGCTGCTACGTTATGGGCAACAGCTGCAATCTAAAAGTAACAGCAGCTACACAAAGAGTAACAGTTTTACGTTAAGACTGACAGCTGCTACGTTAAAATTTACAGCTACAAGGTAGAAACTTGTTTAGCTTCTAATTTCAAAGCTCGCCGCAGAGTTGTAACAAATTTTCGGAATTTGCCGCTTTTGTAATTTATCACAAAAACGAAAGAGGTTGCGGCGGGCGTGAGCGAAAGCAGACAAAGTAACAGCTGCTACGTTAAGATTAACAGCTGCCATGCTAACAATAACAACTGCCACGTTATGAATAACAGCTACAACCTAAGATTAATAGGTGCAACTTAAGGGTAACGGCTGCTACATAAAGAGTAACAGTTCCACGTTAAGAATGACAGCTGCTAGGTTAAGATTTTCAGCTACAAGGTAGAAGCTCGTTTAGCTTCTAATTTCAACATTTGATGCAGAGTTGCGACGAAGTTTCGGCCACTTTTGTAATTTATCGCAAACACGAAAGAGCCTGCGGTGGACGTGAACGAAAGCAGACAAAGTTATAGCTGCTTCGTTAGGATTAACAGCTGCTATGTCAACAATAACAACTTCTACGTTAAGTGTAGCAGCTGCTACGTTAAGATTAGCAGCTGCTACGTTAAGATTCGCAGCTAGTACGTTAGGATTAACAGCTGCTACGTTATGAGCAACAGCTGCAACCTAAGAGTAACAGCTGCTACACAAAGAGTAACAGTTTTACGTTAAGAATGTCAGTTGCTACGTTAAGATTTACAGCTACAAGGTAGGAACTCGTTTAGCTTTTAATTTCAACGCTCACCGCAGAGTTGTAAAAAATTTTCAGAATTCGCCGCTTTTGTAATTTATCACAAAAACTAAAGAGGTTGCGGCGGGCGTGGGCGAAAGCAGACAAAGTAACAGCTGCTACGTTAAAATTAACAGCTGCTACGTTAGAACTAACAGCTGCCATGTTAACAATAACAATTGCCACGTCATAAGTAACAGCTACAACCTAAGACTAATAGCTGCAACTTAAGAGTAACAGCTGCTACATGAAGAGCGACGGTTCCACGTTAAGAATGACAGCTGCTAGGTTGAGATTTACAACTACAAGGTAGAAGCTCGTTTAGCTTCTAATTTCAACATTCGGTGCAGGGTTGCGACGATGTTTCGGCCGCTTTGGTAATTTATTGCAAACACGAAAGAGCCGGCGGCGAAAGTGGACAAAAGCAGACAAAGTTACAGCTGCTACGTTAGGATTAACAGCTGCTATGTCAAAAGTAACAACTTCTACGTTAAGTGTAGCAGCTGCTACGTTAAGATTAGCAGCTGCTACGTTAAGATTAGCAGCTACTACGTTAGGATTAGCAGCTGCTACGTTAAGATTAACAGCTGCTACGTTATAAGCAACAGCTGCAACCTAAGAGTAACAGCTAGTTATACAAAGAGTAACAGTTTTACGTTAAAAATGACAGCTGCTACGTTAAAATTTACAGCTACAAGGTAGGAACTCGTTTAGCTTCTAATTGCAACGCTCGCCGCAGAGTTGTAACAAATTTTCGGAATTCGCCGCTCTTGTAAGTTATCACAAAAACGAAAGAGGCTACGGCGGACGTGGGCAAAAATAGACAAAGTAACAGCTGCTACGTTTAGATTAACAGCTGCTACGTTAAGATTAACAGCTGCCATGTTGCAATAACAACTGCCACGTTATGTGTAACATCTACAACCTAAAACTAACAGCTGCAACTTAAGAGTAACAGCTGCTACATGAAGAGTAACGGTTGCAGGTCAAGAATGACAGCTGCTACGTTAAGATTTAGAACTGCTACGTTAAGATTTACAGGTAAAAGGTAGGAGCTCGTTTAGCTTCTAATTTCAGCATTCGGTGCAGAGTTGCGACGAAGTTTTGGGTGCAATTGTAATTTATCGCAAACACGAAAGAGCCTGCGGCGGGCGTGGGCGAAAACAGACAGACCTACGGCCATCGAGTTTTCGGACAACGCAAAAGCAAACTCATGCGGTGGCCTTAAGTAAATACAAAGCTGTAAATCTAGTTTTGCTCGGGCGCGACCAATTTAACTGGGAAATCTGCGGGAAAGGTGAGATGGGGCTCGGGCGTGCCCTGTTTGTCTTTTTAAGTGAGTCTACAGTCAGGAAAGTTTCCAGACATAGTTTGATATGTGTTGGGTGTTCTTGAAGCTGGGTACTCGAGTGCAGCTGTTTTAAGCTGGTCCAGAGAATTCAACCGCTAGAAAATCTAAAGAAACAAATTCCTAATTTTTGGTAGAAGATATTTTCTACAAAGTGCTCGGTCACAAACTGATTACAGACTTCAACTAACTGCTTACCTTCTTCAAAGTGGCTGCACCAAAATGGAACCTCCTTCTAGTCTTTTATAATTAGAAGAATGAAATCCAAGATAAAACGTTGTATATAAGGCTTGAAACCTTTCATGAATAAAATATAACATTACAATGAACTTTAGTTTCATGAGTTCCCCAGCTTTCAAACTAAATATAACGATAGCGACGGGAAAGGATTATGCAAAGTTGTAAAGGAAAACGTTGAGTACTAAAATCCATTCCGTAATTCGAGCTTAAAGGGAATTAAACGAGAATTTAATGCTCTTGATATCTATTAAAAAATAATTGTTCTGGCAGAAGATCATATAGAATCAGCCATCAGCTTTCTGAAAAATATCACAACACAAGTCGAATTCGTTGCGATGCAATAAACGTTTGGTTTTTGATGCAACGTTTGTCTTCCGATCATCACTCAATGTTCTGATGCAATTCGAGCTTTTAAAGTTTTAAAACCATCCGGCAGAACGAACAATTTCGTTAATCTTTCCCGATTAAATATAAATTTCCCATCGAACACGATAATCCGCTTTGAATGGAATTATTAATTGGCGACAGGTTTCCACGTAAATCCTGCTTCCGAATCGAATTTGTACATGTAGCTGCTTCATTCATTTGCATCTGAATACCCCCAATTAAATTGCAGTCTGATAAAGCGCCCGAACCGAATGCAACTGTTTTAAATGCTGAGAGAAAATGCTGCCTGACTTTCAAAGCAGTCGGAAGCTTATAGAAATAGTTCAGAAATATGAATTCAACAGCAGGAGAAGCTGTACTGTTATTCTCAACGTAGCATCTATTGTAGAAAGGACTAGAGAAGGTAAATTTACCACTAAACGTAGCAGTTGTTACTCTTAACGTAGGAGCTATTACCCTTAACGTAGTAGCTGTGACTCTTAACGTAGCAGCTGTTACTCTCAACGTAGCATCTGTTATAGAAATGGCTCAGAACACAAATTTAATAACTGGATAAGCTGAAAGAAGTCGCAGCTGTTACTCTCGACGTAGCATCTGTTATAGAAATGGCTCAGAACATAAATTTAATAATTAGATGAGCTAAAAGAATTCGCAGCTGTTACTCTCGACGTAGCATCTGTTATAGAAATGGCTCAGAACATAAATTTAATAACTGGATAAGCTGAAAGAAGTCGCAGCTGTTACTCTCGACGTAGCATCTGTTATAGAAATGGCTCAGAACATAAATTTAAGAATTAGATGAGCTGAAAGAAGTCGCAGCTGTTACTCTCGACGTAGCATCTGTTATAGAAATGGCGCAGGACATAAATTTATTAGCTGGATAAGCTGAAAGAAGTCGCAGCTGTTACTCTCGACGTACCATCTGTTATAGAAATGGCTCAGAACATAAATTTAATAGTTAGATGAGCTGAAAGAAGTCGCAGCTGTTACTCTCGACGTAGCATCTGTTATAGAAATGGCTCAGAACATAAATTTAATAACGGGATAAGCTGAAAGAAGTCGCAGTTGTTACTCTCGACGTAGCATCTGTTATAGAAATGGCTCAGAACATAAATTTATTAGTTGGATGAGCTGAAAGAAGTCGCAGCTATTACTCTCGACGTAGCATCTGCTATAGAAATGGCTCAGAACATAAATTTATTAGCTGGATAAGCTGAAAGAAGTCGCAGCTGTTACTCTCAACGTAGCATCTGTTACTGTTACGTCGCAACATCGAAGCTTTTGGGGAAAATTATTTCCTTGTCGATTGGCCACCACCACTCTATTGAAGTTTAAAAAATAAAAGCGTTTGTCCTGACCCCATCCACCATCTAAATTTTTGGAGTGTTCTTCAGCCTTTCGGGACTAAAAAAAAACGTTAAAGATGCATTATCTGAAGCTTTCACTTTGTCGTCGAACGAGATGGGAAAAGAATCGTGACCGCGGGATTTGGGTTAATTAATTCCGATCAAGAATCGAGTGGAGGGTGCTCGAGGATCGATTGCCTTCTGCAATTGGTTTTGCACCGAATAGAAACGTAATTTGTCATTTGATGAAAGAACGTGCACTCCTCCCTCGTTGGATATCCCGAAATTCCGGCATTAAAAAAGCCATTCGGCTGCAATAAATTAAAATTTAATGAATGTCTGATGCTTTGTCGCGATAATGATAAATTATTCGGTTTCGGTTGGGTCGAGTTTAAATGTTCATCGATATGGGGAAAGCACCGGAAGTTCAACACGTTCCCGTAAACAAATTTCTATTATAAATTAATTACAGGATCGGGATTTTCATTTTATTTGAAAGCTTTGCTCGCAGCAGGAATAAGGCGACGAAAAATACTTCAACAGTATTCTTAAAAATGAAAGACGAATTTTCAAAAAATTGAAATTTAAAACAAAAATTCTTGAAAATTTGAAAGTTTTAAAAAAATTGAAATTTTGAAAAATAGTTTAAATTTTCAGTAGAAATGTTGGGGTTGAAATTTGCAAAAAAATTAGAATTTTGACATAAATGCAAAATTTTTAAAATACGTGGAAAATTTCAAAAAATTACCCTTTTTCAAAAAAATTTAAAATATTGAAAAATAGTTGAAATTTTCAGTCGAAATTTTAGGGTTGAAATTTGCAACAAAATTAGAATAAGAAAAAAATGCAAAATTTTTGAAATACGTAGAAATTAAAAAAAAAGTTCTTGTAAATTTGAAATTTTTAAAAAAATAACCTTTTTCAAAAAAATTAAAATATTGAAAAATATTTGAGATTTTCAGTCGAAATTTTAGGGTTGAAATTTGCAAAAAAATTAGAATCTTTTTAAAAATGCAAAATTTTGAAAATACGTAATTTTCAAAAGAAGTTCTTGAAAATATGAAATATTTAAAAAATTACCCTTTTTCAAAAAATTAAAATTTTGAAAATTATTTTAAATATTCAGTCGAAATTTTAGGATTGAGCTTCGCAAAAAAATTATAATTTAAAAAAAATAAGAATTTTGGAAAAATTGAAAATTTTTAAAATACGTAGAAATTTTCAAAAAGGGTTTAAAGTTTTAAAAAATTCGAAAGTCCTTAAATTTTAAAATAAGGTGAAATTAAATAAAAACTGGAAGTTTTAAAAAATTTCAAATTTGAAACAAAATACGAAATTCCCAAAGTCGAATTTTCTAAAGGAGGCAGTGTTTGTAAATAGTTTGAAAATTTTGAACAAGTCTAAATTTTAGAAAAAAGGAAAATTAAAAAAATTAAAAATCGCAAAAATTTAAAACAAATCAAAATTGTGATAAAAAATCGAAATTAAAAAAAAAATCTATACATATTAAAAAAGTAATAAGTGGGGTCGGTGGGTGACATCAGCTAGTACCCAATAACTTCGTCCTCTAGGAGAGAAAACCGAGAGGGCAACCGTATGATGCGCATCTGCGATGGATCCTCACTAAATTTTCGAATGGGTCCCTCGAGTCCCGATTCTTCACCAGCGCGCGATCTCTGGGAAATCAAGGGACCGGTAAATATGGATAATTTGACGGGTTGCATTGTATGCAAGGCTGGAAAACGACCCTCGAACGTCGTATCAAACTTTGAGCGAAAAAACCGGGGGCCACTTTTTTTTGCACAGAACGAGATAAATTGGGACGTCCTTTTTAAGCGGGAGAGGGTTGAAGTTTTATCTCGAGGAACTCCAGAGGCTTAGGGAACACGATTTCCTCTATATAAATGATTTAATCTGCGTTTAGGTAATGCCGCTAAAGCGTTAAATTTAGGGTAAATGAATGAGGGGTCCTTATGTGTGTCGCAATTTAAAAGGATTTTCATTCGTCGTTTTGCGTTAAATTTAGTTTAAGTTTCGAGCCACTTTGCCACCTTTGGAAGCTGCTCTCTGGATAAATTTCTTCTAACAAAAACATTAATTAGAAATACCCAATCTGAATTTTGTATTTTGTATTTTGTATTTCGTATTTCGTATTTCGTATTTCGTATTTCGTATTTCGTATTTCGTATTTCGTATTTCGTATTTCGTATTTCGTATTTCGTATTTCGTATTTCGTATTTCGTATTTAGTATTTCGTATTTCGTATTTCGTATTTCGTATTTTGTATTTTGTGTTTTGTATATTTGTATGTTTGTATGTTTGTATGTTTGTATGTTTATATGTTTGTATGTTTGTATGTTTGTATGTTTGTATGTTTGTAAGTTTGTACGTTTGTACGTTTGTGCGTTTGTACGTTTGTACGTTTGTACGTTTGTACGTTTGTTTGTTTGTATGTTTGTATGTTTGTATGTTTGTAGGTTTGTATGTTTGTATGATTGTATGTTTGTATGTTTGTATGTTTGTATGTTTGTATGTTTGTATGTTTGCATGTTTTTTATGTTTGTATGTTTGTATAATTGTATTTTGTAATTTGTATGTTGCATGTTGCATGTTGCATCTTGCATGTTCTATGTTAGTACTTTTGTACGTTTGTAATTTGTATTTTGTATGTTTGTACTTTTGTACGTTTGTACTTTTGTACGTTTGTACTTTTGTACGTTTGTACTTTTGTACGTTTGTAATTTGTATTTTGTATGTTTGTACTTTTGTACGTTTGTACTTTTGTACGTTTGTACGTTTGTAATTTGTACTTTTGTAATTTGTACGTTTGTAATTTGTAATTGTAATTTGTAATTGTAACGTTTGTAAATTGTAATTTGTAATTTGTAATTTGTAATTTGTAATTTGTAATTTGTAATTTGTAATTTGTAATTTGTAATTTGTAATTTGTAATTTGTAATTTGTAATTGTAATTTGTAATTTGTAATTTGTAATTTTGTAATTTTGTAATTTGTAATTTGTAATTTGTAATTTGTAATTTTTAATTTGTAATTTGTAATTTGTAACTTGTAAGTTTGTAGTTTGTAATTTGTAATTTGTAATTTGTAATTTGTAATTTGTAATTTGTAATTTGTAATTTGTAATTTGTAATTTGTAATTTGTAATTTGTAATTTGTAATTTGTAATTTGTAATTTGTAATTTGTAATTTGTAATTTGTAATTTGTAATTTGTAATTTGTAATTTGTAATTTGTAATTTGTAATTTGTAATTTGTAATTTGTAATTTGTAATTTGTAATTTGTAATTTGTAATTTGTAATTTGTAATTTGTAATTTGTAATTTGTAATTTGTAATTTGTAATTTGTAATTTGTAATTTGTAATTTGTAATTGTAATTTGTAATTTGTAATTTGTAATTTGTAATTTGTAATTTGTAATTTGTAATTTGTAATTTGTAATTTGTAATTTGTAATTTGTAATTTGTAATTTGTAATTTGTAATTTGTAATTTGTAATTTGTAATTTGTAATTTGTAATTTGTAATTTGTAATTTGTAATTTGTAATTTGTAATTTGTAATTTGTAATTTGTAATTTGTAATTTGTAATTTGTAATTTGTAATTTGTAATTTGTAATTTGTAATTTGTAATTTGTAATTTGTAATTTGTAATTTGTAATTTGTAATTTGTAATTTGTAATTTGTAATTTGTAATTTGTAATTTGTAATTTGTAATTTGTAATTTGTAATTTGTAATTTGTAATTTGTAATTTGTAATTTGTAATTTGTAATTTGTAATTTGTAATTTGTAATTTGTAATTTGTAATTTGTAATTTGTAATTTGTAATTTGTAATTTGTAATTTGTAATTTGTAATTTGTAATTTGTAATTTGTAATTGTATTGTATTTGTATTTGTATGTTTGTATTTTGTATGTTGGTATGTTTGTACGTTTGTATGTTTGCTGTTTGCATGTTTTTTATGTTTGTATATTTGTACGTTTGTATGTTTGTATGTTTGCATGTTTGCATGTTTGTATGTTTGTTTGTATGTTTGTATTTTGTAATTTATATTTTGTATTTTGTATGTTGCATGTTTCATGTTGCATGTTGTATGTTTGTACTTTTGTACGTTAGTAATTTGTAATTTGTATTTTGTATGTTTGTACTTTTGTACGTTTGTAATTTGTAATTTGTATTTTGTACGTTTGTATGTTTGTACGTTTGTATGTTTCTATGTAAAAAGTAGAAATCGAGAAGTGAAAATTTTGAAAAATGTTTGAATATTTTAAATGTCGTAGTCTCCATAAAGTCTAATCGCAATTTTTGAAAATTTATGTCAAAATTTCCGAAAAAAGATCGAAAACTCTAGAAAACGTCGAAATTTTGAAAAGTCGAAATTTTGAAAAAACTCGAACTTTTAAAAAACTTGAAATTTTATAACAGCTCGAATTTTTCAAAAAGGAAGGAAAATCTGCGTTAAAAAGTAGGAATTTTAAAAGAGATGGCATTTTCAAAATCAAACAAAAGTCGAAATTTCGAAGATAACTTGAAAATTTTGAAAAAAGTAAAAATCCAGAAGTGAAAATTTTGAAAAGTATTTGAATATTTTAAATGTCATAGTCTCCATAAAGTATAATCGCAATTTTTCAAAATTTATGTCAAAATTTCCGAGTAAAGGTCGAAAATTCGAGAAAACGTCGAAGTTTTGAACAGTCAAAATTTTGAAAAAACTCGAATTTTAAAAAACTCGAATTTTAAAAATCTCGAATTTTTAAAACAACTCGAATTTGTTAAAAAGAAAGGAAAATCTGCGTTAAAAACTTGGAATTTTAAAAGAGATGACATTTTCAAAATCAAACAAAAGTCGAAATTTCGAAGATAACTTGGAAGTTTTGAAAAAAGTAGAAATGCAGAAGTAAAAATGTTGAAAAATGTTTGAATATTTTAAATGTCGTAGTCTTCATAAAGTCTAATCGCTATTTTTCAAAATGTATGTCAAAATTTCCGAAAAAAGGTTGAAAATTCAAAAAAATGTAGAAATTTTGAAAAGTCGAAATTTTGAGAAAACTCGAATTTTTAAAAAAAAACTCGAATTTTTAAAACAACTCGAATTTTTCAAAAAGGAAGGAAAATCTACGTTAAAAAATTGGAATTTTAAAAGAGATGACATTGTCAAAATCAAACAAAAGTCGAAATTTTGAGGATAACTTGGAAGTTTTGAAAAAAGTAGAAATCCAGAAGTGAAAATTGTGAAAAATGTTTGAAATTTTTAAATGTGCTGTCTCCATAAAGTCGAAGTATTTAATTGAAAAAAAAAGGTTTTTCAGAAAGTCGATCTTTATACATTTGAAATTTTCAAAAAAATCAAATTCTGCAAAAAAAATCATCGAAATTTTGCTAACAAAAATAAGTCAAAATTTACAATAAAAAGTCAAAATTTTGAAAAAACTCGACTTTTTCAAAAAAAACTCGAATTTTTCAAAAAAAACTCGAATTTTTCCAAAAAAATCGAATTTTTCAAAAAAAAACTTGAATAAAAAAAAATTGTTAAAAATTAAAGAGACGAAATTTTCAAAATCAGTCAGACAAAAGTTAAAATTTTGAGAATAAGTTGACATTTTGAAAAAAGTACAAATTCAAAAGTGAAAATTTTGAAAAATATTCAAAATTTTGAAATGTCATAGTCCCAAAAGGCCGCAGTTTTGAATTGAAAAAAGTTTTCTAAAAAGTCGACCTTTAATACATTCCAAATTTTTAAAGAAAAATCTAATTGACATACGAAATATACTCTATATATATATTTCTGAAGATGATAGCTTGGCTGTCGAAACGCGTCAGAGCAACCTTTGTTGTGTTTTTTAATCTTTCTTGGTTTCAGGGAACAAATTTTGTATTTCAATTTTTGAAAATAACCAAGAACCAGTCCCTTCCATGAAAAAAAAATCTAATTATTTAAAAAAGTCGCATTTTTTTTTGAAAAGTCGAAATTTACAAAAAACGTCGAAAATTTTACTTTCTTGAAGTGAAAAATTTAGGCGTTTGGCTATTTTAGGTAGGGGGAAAATTTGTCGTTTCGCGTTATTATCACGTTAAATACAAAATACAACTATGAAATACCAGAGAAAAGATACGAGAAAAGAGATACGAGAAAAGAGATACGAGATAAGAGGTGCAAGATACGAAATACAAGATACAAAATACGAAATACGAAGCACGAAATACGAAACACGACATACGAAATACAAAAGTTTAAAATTCGAAACAATTCAAATTTCCAAAATGCGACTTTTTGAGATAAAAGTCCAAGTTTTAAATAAGGAGATTTTTTATAATAACTTTTGTTAAAGTTTGTGCTTCTGAAGGATTAGAAGGATCAATTTCATTATAGTTTTCGATTTTTGGGAGAAGTTGCTCGGTTTTGAGGTTTGTAAAGGTTTTCTAGTGAAATAAATTTTAAAATTAACAAATTTTGAAATAGTCAAAATGTTAGAAGTAAAAATTTGAAGATTTTAGATGACAGAAGCCTTCTCATATTTGAAATCCAGGCAGATGAAGTCGTGGGTGACGCTAGAACACTAAACTTCGTTTGATGTAGTTTTTGTTGCGAATTATTCGCTTCGTAAATGTGCGAGACGACCCCTTACACATAAACAACCACTCACTCGTCCTGCATATTTCCGCAAATCGGGGGCGACGAGTCTCTTTTAAAATATGAATCGAAGCATGCGGATGAGAGAGGCAAGCTACCGCAAAAACGCCATAATTTATGAATATATAAAATTTACATTTGGAATCAGACCAAATGGACGATATTTTTCCGTTTATCTAGTCTTTTATTGTCAGCGACTGTCGCGCGCTTCGTTTCCCCGCCGATGAGGGCGCACCAACCCCATTCGCTTTCCCCGAATCGACGACCATAAACCAATATAGGACGATGGGAAGATATCTCATAAGAAGTGATAAATACGCGGTCAAGTGGACCTCCGATATTGAATAAAAGGGCCGGCGTTGCATTGGGGAGGGAATTACAAGCGTGAAGAATTCAGTATTCATGAGTAAACAAAGATCCGAGCGGACATAAATTATCCACCTCCCGATAGATTATTCGGTATTAAAGAAAAAACTTATCCCGAGTTTGCAGAGTTTCCAAACGGCCCCATATATAACTTTTTTATGGCGAAGAGGGCTTAGTTCATCAAGGCGCGCTCGGGGGTGCCCCTTCCAATCTGCGTACGCTAGGGTTTGACGGACAGTTCATTTCTTCTTGTCAGATGAAACAATGGACAAAGATGCTTACGCGAGAACAAAAGTGAGACATTCGAATTTGTTCCGACAGCGGGAGAATGGCGTACATTAACGCATTTGCTTGTGTCGGGGCTGCAATTTCGCTCTCGGGAGGTGCCTCATTAAAGGACATTATCTCTTCCCGGCTTATTTCCATCAACGGGCGTTTGGGACGTGTTTGACAAATTTAGTGAAAAAGTCGACGATTTGCGGAGAATAATCGCGCTCGATTTGAATCCTAGAATTTGCAGTCGATCACAAACGTTCTCATTTCGTTTAGTGTCCTAGGACACTCGATAAAAGGTTAAAATGATCCTTGTGTGAGGGTCAGTTTTTTTTCTATCTTAGAAGAAATTAAAACTGCTGAACTAGATGAAACTTTCCTAGTTGTTTCTTTAGGCATCCTAGTTTTTCGCTTGATTGCGCAGAGAGAATGTAAAAATTTCATCATTCTCAAAAATTTTGTCAATTTGATTCTCGTAATGTTGACTTAAACTTGAAATATTTACATTTTTTTCTGAAATCTATATTTTTTAATTTCCGTTTCTTACTCGCAGTGATCTGAGGGAAGAGCATAATGACACCCTTTTCAAGCGTATTGTACTTAAAAAAAATAGCTTCAAAATTTAAGTTTTTTTTTAGAGAATAATGTTGACATTTCGAAGTTAAAAGCAACTTTTTTTTAATTTGTATTTAAGCATTTGAATATTTCGAATTTAATCTCAAAATGTACTTTTTTCTCTAAACTTGGATTTAAAATTATGTTTTAGGCATTTTTTGCATCTTTATTCTTCGTTTCTAATTTTTAGTTCTTCCTCCAAAGAATTAAATATCTGATTCACTAAAAAATAGATGCTTTAATTTTTCTGGTAAAAAGCAGAAATCTTAGTTCTTCTGCCAAAAAGCAGAAACCTTAGTTCTTCCATCAAAAGAAAAAAACCTAGTTTCTCCACCAAAGGGCAGAAGACTTCTTCTCCCATCAAAGAACAAAATACTTGGTTTTTCCACTAAAAGGCATTTTAGTTCTTTCACCAAAAATAAAATACCCGATTTACTAAAAAGCAGAAGCTTTTTCTGGTAAAAAGCTCTTCTTAGTTCTTCTCCCAAAGAGCAGATGCCTTAGTTCTTTCATCGAAGATAAGATTTAGTTTTTCCACTAAAAAGAAGAAAACTTAGTTCCTCCACAAAAGGACAGAAGATTTCTTCTTCCAAAAAAAGAGAAGATCTATTTCTTCCATCAAAGAACAGAAGACTTGCTTTTTCACCAAAGAGGAAAATACTTGGTTTTTCCAGTAAAAAGCATTCTTCTACCTAAAAGGAGAAAACGTTTTTGTGCCAAAAAGCAGACTCAGTTCTTCCACCAAAGAAAAGATTTAGTTCTTTCACCAAAGAGAAGATTTAGTTCTTCCATCAAAGAAAAGATTTAGTTCTTCCACCAAAGAGAAGATTTAGTTCTTCCACCAAAGAGAAGGTTTAGTTCTTCCACCAAAATAAAAAAACTTAGTTTCTCCACCAAAGAGCAGAAGACTTCTTCCAAAAAAAGAGAGGATTTATTTTTTTCACCAAATAGCACAAGACTTGTTCTTCCATCAATCAACAAAATGCTTGGTTTTTCCGCTAAAAAGCATTCTTCTACCAAAGAGAAGATTCAGTTTTTTAACAAAAAGGAAGAAAACTTGGTTCCTCCACTAAAGGGCTGAAGACTTCTTCCAAAAAAAGAGGACTTATTTCTTCCACCAAAGAAGAAAAGACTTATTCTTTCACCAATAAAGAAAATACTTGGTTTTCCACAAAAACATGTTTCCATCAAAGAGCAGAAAACTTTGTTTTCGTGCACAAGAGCAGTTCTTTCACCAAAGAAGGAAGTACTTGGTTTTCCCACAAAAAAAAAATATTTTTCTATCAAAGAACAGAAAACTTTGTTTTTGTGCCAAAGAGCAGAGGCTTTAATTCTTCCACCAAAGAGAAGATCTAGTTCTCCCATCAAGAGGAAGAAACTTTGTTACTCCACCAAACGACAGAAGACTTATTCTCCAAAAAAAAGAGGATTTATTTTTTTTTATCAAAGACAGAAGACTTTTTCTTCCGCCAAGCAACAAAATACTTGGTTTTGCTTCTAAAAAGCATTCTTGTAACTAAAAGCATAACATTTTGTTTCTGTGCCAAACAGCAGCTTTTGCACCAAAGTGAAGATTTAGTTCTTTAACAATTGAAATACAAATCTTGCCTCCTGAAACCAAGAAAGATTAAAAAAACGCATCAGAGGTTGCTCTAACCCATTTCGATTGCCAAGCTATCATCTTCAGAGAGATACTGATCAGTAGATGATTTGTATTTCAATTTTTGAAGACAACCAAGGACCAGTTCGTTCCATAAAAAAATAATAGTTCTTCTATCATAAGGAAGAAATCTTAGTTCCTCTACCAAAAGGAAGAAGACTTCATCTTCCAAAAAAGAAGATTTATTTCTTTCACCAAAGAAAAAAATACTTGATTTTTCCACAAAAAAGCTTTTCTATCAAGAAGCAGAAGACTTTGTTTTTGTGTCAAAAAACAGAAGTCTTAATTCCAAAGAAAAGATTTAGTTCTCTCATCAAACGGAGAAAATCTTTGTTCCTTCACTAAAGGACAGAAGACTTCTTCCAAAAAAAAGGGGATTTATTTCTTCCACCAAAGAGCAAAGGACTTGTTCTTCCACCAAAGAAGAAATTACTCGTTTTTTCCACTAACAAGCATTCATTTACCAAAGAGCAGAATTGTGCCAAAGAGCACAAGAACCTTAGTTCTTCCACCAAAGAGAAGATTACGTTTTTCTACCAAAAGGAAGAAAACCTAGTTTCTCCACCAAAGGATAGAAGATTTCTTCTCCCAAAAAGAGGATTTATTTCTTCCACCAAAGAGCAGAAGACTTGCTCTTCCACCAATAAAGAAAATACTTGAATTTACACAAAAAAATATTTTTCTATCAAAGAGCAGAAAATTTTGTTTTTGTGCACAAGAGCAGTCCTTTCACCAAAGAAAACACTTGGTTTTTCCGCAAAAAACATGTTTCTATTAAAGAACAGAAAACTTTACCATCAAACAACATAATACTTCGTTTTTCCATTAAAAAGCATTCTTCTGCCAAAGACTTCGAATTTCGAATTTCGCATTTCGCATTTCGCATTTCGCATTTCGCATTTCGCATTTCGAATTTCGCATTTCGCATTTCGCATTTCGCATTTCGGGATTCGGGATTCGGAATTCGGAATTCGGAATTCGGAATTCGGAATTCGGAATTCTGAATTTTGAAGTTTGAAGTTTGAAGTTTGAAGTTTGAAGTTTGAAGTTTGAATTTTGAAGTTTGAAGTTTGAAGTTTGAAGTTTGAATTTGAATTTTGAAGTTTGAAGTTTGAAGTTTGAAGTTTGAAGTTTGAAGTTTGAAGTTTGAAGTTTGAAGTTTGAAGTTTGAAGTTTGAAGTTTGAATTTTGAATTTTGAATTTGAATTTGAATTTTGAATTTTGAATTTGAATTTTGAATTTTGAATTTTGAATTTGAATTTTGAATTTTGAATTTTGAATTTTGAATTTTGAATTTTGAATTTTGAATTTTGAATTTTGAATTTTGATTTGAATTTTGAATTTGAATTTTGAATTTTGAATTTTGAATTTTGAATTTTGAATTTTGAATTTGAATTTTGAATTTGTTGAATTTTGATTAATTTTGAATTTGATTTTGAATTTTGAATTTTGAATTTTGAATTTGAATTTGAATTTTGAATTTTGAATTTTGAATTTGATTTTGAATTTGATTTGAATTTTGAATTTTTTGAATTTTGAATTTTGAATTTTGAATTTGAATTTAATTTGATTTTGAATTATTTGAATTTGATTTGAATTTTGAATTTTGAATTTGAATTTTAATTTTGAATTTGATTTTATTTTATTTTGATTTTAATTTTGATATGAATTTTTGAATTTAATTTTAATTGATTAATATGGAATTTTGGATTTTCATTGAATTTCGATTTTGATTTTTGATTTGAATTTGATTTGTAATTTTAAATTTTGATTTTGAATTTTTAATTTTATACTTTTAATTGATTTGATTTTGATTTGTTTATTTTAATTTGATTTTGATTTTGAATTTGAATTTTTGTTTTCGATTTTGAATTTTTAAATTTTAATTTTGAATTTTGATTAATTTTGAACTTTAAATTTTGAATTTTTTAGTTATTGAATTTTTGAAATTTTGAATCCGAATTTTGGGTTGTGGAATATCGAATTTTTGAATTTTAATTTTCGATTTTGAATTTTGATTTTCGATTTTGAATTTTGATTTTAGTTTTGATTTTAAATTTTGATTTTTGATTTGTTAATTTTGAATTTTTGAATTTGTGAATATTTGAATTTTTGAAATTTTGAATTTTGAATATGGAACTTGGACTTTTAAATTTTGATTTTCGATTTTTAAATTTTGATTTGTTAATTTTGAATTTTTCAATTTTAAATTTTTGAGTTATTGAATTTTTGAAATTTTGAATTTTGAACATGGAATTTGAATTTTTGAATTTTGATTTTTGATTTTGAATTTTAAATTTTGAATTTTGAATTTTGAACTTTGATTTTTGATTTTTGATTTTGAATTTTGATTTTGGATTTTGATTTTTGAATTTGAAATTTTAATTTTTGATTTTGAATTTTTGAATTTCGATTTTTGATTTTTAAATTTTGATTTGTTAATTTTGAATTTTTGAATTTTAAATTTTTGAATTTTTAAGTTATTGAATTTTTGAAATTTTGAATTCTGAATTTTGGGTGTGGAATATCAAATTTTTGAATTTTAATTCTCGATTTTGAATTTTGATTTTCGATTTTGAATTTTGATTTTAGTTTTGATTTTAAATTTTGATTTTAATTTTGATTTTGAAGTTTTGATTTTAAATTTTGATTTTGAATTTTGATTTTGAAGTTTTAATTTTAAAATTTCAAATTTTTTCAAATTAGTGTTCAGAATCTGCTTTCAGAAACCACAAGTCCTTCCTTAGAATTTGACAGAACCACAAAAACTTCATAAACGGTGGTTTTTAACTTCGTGGAACAAGATATGACCACATGGTACAATAAAACAAAACTTAACGGACAATCCTATTATAAAAGTAACCAAATTTCGAAAAAAAAAGAAACAAAAAATCGAAGTTACGTCCATTTTGTCTAATGCACGAAATGTCTAATTCGGAAAATACAAGCCGGATGTGACAACGACGCGAACGTCAATTCTAAAGTGAACTTTGGTTGCCAACCGAGAATTTTCGAAAACGAAAAAGATCCTAGAACTAACAACTATCCAGAAAGACACTATCGAAATCAAAACAACAAACCAGATAAATTCGAAAGGTTTTTTAAATAATATTTATGTCAGTTGAAGCCAAAAAGTTAAACAGTTACAACACTATAAGGTATTTAAATCAGGTGGCTAAAAGAATTCTGACTTAGATAATACTATAAAGGTTTACGTGAATCACCGGTTGCATATCATTAAGCACTAAATGGAAAGTTGAAATAAAAATTCCCTAAATTTTGGATGAAGTGCACTTTGCACGTAACAATGTATATTATAATTATCCTTTTAATGCTCGATTTTTTTGTGTCGACTAGAAATTTCGAAATAAATGATGATTATACGAGGTGCGACAATTTATAAACAAGTCATACGCCAAGGGTAAATGGAGGGGTGCACACTGCTAGTAAAAGTTGTTGACCTTGAAGATTCCAAAATGAAGCGCTGGTAATTTTATCTCTATTCAATTTAGTTAGTTTTTGAGACTGATTTGAAGTGAATGCTGTTACCGGATCACACCGGAAACCTGAGCTGCTGGAAAATGTCGTCACTTGTGATGAAACTTGGATTTTTCAGTACGATCCCGAAACAAAGAGGCAATCAATAGCTGGAGTCTCCTGAATTTGCAAGAATGAAAAAAGTGAGGATGATCAGGTCGAATTCAAGGCAATGCCAATCATAATTTTTGACGTTCGAGGTGTATGTGGCCCGCAAACATTTTTAACTTGCGATGTGGCCCAAATCAACGTAAAAGTTGGACACCACCCCTAAAGCTGGACGACAATCAATCGCTCGCCCCATTTCTTAATTTCGCCTAGCTCATCGTAAAACTTCTGGCCAATTAATGGCCCATTTAGGTGGTGATTTCGCAGCAACCGTTCTAATGTAATCGTCTCGA